>CAIGRR010409051.1:0-12432 GCA_903798365.1 Fraxinus sp. 1973-6204
TTCGATATCTGTTTGGACTATTCGATATGCTCATAACATAGTTCTTGAAATTAGTTTTGAAATGACATAAGTAATTTGTAGATTCAATTAGCTAACGATCGTCGGAGAAGTTTTAAAATTAGCATATTATCAAAATTCAAATTTATTATAATTTTGTCCCTGTTTGGTGGAGATTAAAATTAAATTTTTAATAAATTTTGATAAAAGTTAACAGTTATGGATTCCATGAAATATGTTATTAAAATTAATTGTTAACTTTGATTTAGATTAAAATTTAGATTTAATCGATACCAAACATGATTTTATATTAAAAAAAGAAAAAAAGGTGGGGGGCACGTGCCCCCCCGCCCTGCGTGTTCCGCCCATGCATTGAGCCATTTGCATTTTTTGGTCCGCATCGCACTCTAGGCAATTTGTTGATATTTTAACTTTTTTAATGGAGCTGAGCTACAAGTGCACCGCGTGTACCTGACCCCACCTGCCCCCCTCACTATAGGGGAGGCCCCACGATTATTTTATTAGTCGTGGGCCACCCCCTCATGTGAGGGGGCGGGTACACGGGGGTGTGCATATATCATTTCTCTTTTTAATGATGTTCAATATTATCTAATTTATCTTAATTCACCTTATCAAACATACGCTAGGCCAATATGTTGATAATGTGACAAGAAATGGGAAACTAAAAGTTATTTGGATATATTTTTTCAAGGAAAAAAATGATTATATATATATATATATATATTGGTTAGAATGTGTCGTTAATAGTGGGGAGAAGTCGAGTTTTTCATCGAATACATGGTTGAAAATGATATTGAAAAAATGATTTAGAAAAATCACCGACAAACAAGTCTAAAGTAAATTGCTAGTGAGTTCCTTGTCATAGTCAATAAAAAAACACAATCATCTTTTAACGACTTGAGTGTTTGAAGACGGTTATGTGATTTGAGTCCTAGATTTCAAGGTTTGTTGGAAACTTGATTTGCTTGAATTCTTGGGACTTGCACTTAACTTTGAATCTTCAAAAATTGGGTTTGATCTTGATTTGGAGAAGAATTTGATCTTCCTGAAATTTTTATAACTTGCATTTAGAGAATTTTCTCTTTTTCCTCCTTTCCTTCTTCCTTTCGTCTTGGACTCAAGTATTTTTTGTCCCTAAACCTATGATTTCTCTTCGACTTGATGTCTTCTTTACAGAGATATCGAGCAACTACCCCTATTTATCTAATTTTTAATTTTAAATGTAAGGAGTTCAAAAAGTGGAATGTACCTCCTACACGAATTTCTTGTGAAACAAATGAATTTTGGTAGACTTCAAGCTTTAATAACCTTAAAATGAGGTACTTATTTAAAGTCGGTCAAGTCCATTTAAAATCTAAATTTTAATTTAAGTCAAAATCAACAATTCTTTTCAACCACATTTTATTGATCCCACAGCTATCACACATTTTATCAATTTCTATCAAAATTCATTAAAAATCTGATTTTAATCCTAACCAAACATGAGTTTAATTTACAAATGTATCACAAATGACCAATTTAATGAGCCCCTATTTCGTTTAGCGAAAAAATATATTTTTAATAAATTTTGATAAAAGTTGATGAAATATTTGATTGAAAATGTGATAAAAGTTGTATAATTGAAAATAAATTTAAGCGAAAATGAGAACTAAATCTTATTGCTTTTAGCAACATGTATGTATACATCAAGATGTTAATGGAAAATTTTAAATCGTAAATTAGAAACTCAACTGTCATTTGTATAAAAAAGGAACACTGACTAGGCATTATAAATGAAATGAAATGTGCGAATCCTATTTAACAAGTAACACAGAATGACCGACTGGTTAGAATCCTATATCAAATCCTCTGAAACGGAGGGCTGCTTCATCGTATTAGAATCCTATATCAAATCCACTGTCTTTGTATCTAAGCACAATCTTACAGAACTAAATATGGACAAAACAGTCTAAAATCTTAATCACGGCACTATTAAAATCAATCCAGTTTTGCTTATCTAACATACCATCAGTATCTTCGATTCTTTCCAAAAGCCAGAGGCACTCCATTAAGTACACAGGGCCCTGTTAAAATTGTATTAGCGAAAAGATAGGCCTAAAATGGGGATAAACAGAAACCTATAAAAATGCCAGTACATGAAAATCAGGAGGCATGTAGTTTATTTTCGTCCTTTTGCCACTGTCCAAATCTATAACTAGATTCAATTATTTCTATTGCTAATAATAATTTTCTCATTTCTTGTTAAAAAATAGATTTATCGCTCCACCCCTTGTGGGAACTTTCAGCAGTTAGCAATATGATACATAAAAAATAAACTCCCAGTCTTTAAAGCATGCCAAAATTGTCTACATATATTCTCCTTCAATCTACATGATACATGTTTACGATTTTCTTGAAAATTTTAAGGGTCAGTACCTTGCAGCATCCTCAAGATTGGTGGATTCACGAACAACCATTTTCCCATTGGTTTTGCTAAGCAAATTTTGCACTTCATTGAATGTCTGGATGTTTATTCATAATTAGGTCGCACTATATAAACATGGATTTGTCATCAGCAGCATGTGCTTGCAGACAGTATCATTAGATAAATGACAAAGAAGGTCCAATAGCATGTTCAAGTTTCTCCAATCCATTTCATCTCTCAATGGTTTTATTTGCCAAAAACTAATCAATTTCAAGCAACTAAATTTGATGTCCCTATAGGAGCATTGCTAAGGTAACACTACCAGAAATCATTAGCAGAATAAGATCTTAGTATGTTTGGAAGGATTAGATTATGGTGCATTCATAAGAGGAAAATGCTATGTGACAAACCTCTTTTCTTTCTTCTCACATGGTATCATAGCATAGAAGAATATTGTTTGAGCCTGGTTCTCTAAAATTTCATTTTCCCCAAACTCATTTCAAGAACACATTCTCCCAATATTTTCCTACTTTTTAACCACATATTCCCTCAAAAGACGACTATTACAAAACTCATTTTTCACAAAAAAAATGGGGTGCAAACAAAGGGTTTATTTTGTCTTCCTGGTAATTTTTTATTCTCGGGATTCATCTCTGTTTTTCCAGTAAATAGTTTGTTGGCCATAGTAGCCATTATTTTTCCACTTGCTTTTATACCAATGAAACTTCTGAAAATCCCAGTCATCACATTAACTTTGAAAAACTGAATGGTTCTAACTTTCTTGGATGGTCACTGGCTGTGCAACTTTATCTTATGGGTAAAGGAAAGATGGGATATTTGCTTGGTACTATTTCACAAATCGACCCGACCTGACTCCTATCCTAATTTCATCTCTGATTCCAATCCATCCCCCATTAAAGGGCAACATGCATCTCGAGCCATTATCATGGCTTGAGCTTCTGCTAACTGCCGCTGGTTCTCCATTATCATGGCTTGAGCTTCTACTACCACCGATGAAACATCATCTGCAGCGTATAAAATCCTCTTTATAGCTCGAACCACCTGGGATACAAAATAACAATAAGCACTCACAGAGGAAAAGTCTTGCTCCAAGTCTCTTACAGATAAGTAGAAAGACTTACTAGAAGGTTTTCAATCTCGGGATACTGGCACAAGATTTCAATATCCCTCAGCTTTGCAAAGTAAAAGTCCCTCTCCTTCTCAAGACTGTCCACTGATAGCTTCAACTCCGAAATCTGTGACACAAACACAAACATAAATAAGCCTCTTGATATTCTAAACGCACAGGCATCTCCATACTAATTCTATAGAACCTGTTGCTCAAATGCAGCGCGCTCTGCTTCTGGATAGACAGTAGGCCTTCCACTATAAGTAGGTCTAGTGGCCTTAGTGGGTTGGTTTGCTGTGTTCACATTAGTTGCATCATTCCTCCGTCCATTATGAGTGGTATTTTTAGGGTAAGATGTCGCATTTTTAGTTGAAGGTTGCATTGTTGCAGATTTCTTGCTAGTTTCTTTGCCACCCTTGCAGGAATCTCTCCTTTCCAAAGGATTGTAACTGATATTGATGGTAGGATGGAAGACAGACATAAAAAGCATTGACAGATCACGATGGCTATACCACGTACTAATTAATAACACTGATATATTTCTACATTCACACTCCAAAAAGAATGTTCAGGTTTCTGCTCTCATAAACAAAACATTAGACCGAAGAAAATGACAAAGCCGCTATGAAATAAAGATTGAATAGCTTTCTAGCACCAATGGAATAGAGAAGCATAGCTAAGACAAAAGTTCTGATTCTAAAATATCATGCTTCATCAAGTTCATAATTTATAAGTATTCAAATCAATGTGAACATTAATTAACATAAAAAAACTAGATTCAATTATTTCTATTGCTAATAATAATTTTCTCATTTCTTGTTAAAAAATAGATTTATCGCTCCACCCCTTATGGGAAGTTTCAGCAGTATGATTCATAAAAAATAAACTCCCAGTCTTTAAAGCATGCCAAAATTGTTCTGCTTCAATCTACATGTTTACGATTTCTTGAAAATTGTAAGGGTCAGTACCTTGCAGCATCCTCAAGATTGGCGGATTCAGGAACAACTGGCGTCATCAAATCTCCAACCATTTTCCCATTGGGTTTGCTAAGCAAATTTTGCACTTCATTGAATGTCTGGATGTTTATTCATAATTAGGCCGCACTATATAAACATGGATTTGTAAAGATGGGATATTTGCTTGGTACTATTTCACAAACCAAACCGACCCGACCCGACCCGTATCCTAAACCAACCCGACCCGTCCCCCTTCTAATTTCATCTCTGATTCAAACGGCAACACGCATCTCTCGAGCCATCTGAGATTTTCATTTCTTCGCTCTCTATCTGCCACGCCTGCATTCACACTTATCTCCTCGACTTGAAGTGCGCACTACCCATTTACCTCAGCCATATAAAAAAAAATTCCAAGAAAAGAAGACCCTCATATCTTCCATCCTCTCGTTCGCCACAAAAAAAAAAAAAAGAAAAAGAAAAGAAGAAAAGAAAGAAAAAGAGAAATACAAGAAACCGTTCCCATAAAAGCAAGAAGAAAGTGTCCCACTCCAGAATATGGCAATCTACGTTCTCCAGAATATGGCAATCTCCGTTCTCCAGAATTGGGTCGGTTATGGGCCAAAACCGACCCGACCCGACCCACAATTATTTTAAATTTATTTTGGGCTGGACCCGACCCACAATTATTTTAAATTTATTTTGGGCTGTGGTCTTCAAGCCCAGTTGTAATAATATTCAATAAGGTAACATTGATATAACGTCTATTCTCCTGAATATGGTAATCTCTTGAATATGGTAATCTCTGTTCTCTTGGAATGTTTCCTTATTGCCTCATCCTTAATGGTGTCTATGTATACTCCAAGAACCATTAATTTCACTACTTCGAATGAAATTCCTGAGCCTGCCTTTCCTTACAAATTGTATATTCTCATTTTCACTTTGCTTTTGTGGTTGCCATTCCGAAATCTTTATTCATGGAAATCCAAGAAAAAGTTACCCGATGGTGTAGTTGTATTAAGGCTAAGGGGGTGGAAATTGTGGAGAAGACCAAGAAAATCGGACAAGATGATCCAAGGAGAATTATACACTGTGCAAAAGTGGGATTAGCTCTCACATTAGTGTCTTCCATCTACTATTTCAGGCCTCTCTATGATTGCTTTGGACAAGCTGGAATTTTCTCAGTTTTAACAGTTATGGATGTTTTTGAATACACAGTTGGTAAGTCTAGAACGTAATTAACAATTAGTTATTATGATATTATAGTGTTATAAATATTAACCAATTTTGTCCTATCAATTTTTTCTTCAGGTGGAACCATATCAAAGTGCCTTAATAGAGGTTTTACAACATTGCTAGCCAGTGCTTTAGGGCTTGGAGCTGTATACTTGGCCACCCTCTGTGGAGAGAGAGGAGAGCATGTTCTTCTTGTCATTCTGATGTTAATTTTAGGTAAAAAAAAAACCCTTCTTTTAAAACTCAATATTTCTGTAATCTTGACTGCAACAAAAATAGATTAATCAGATTTAAGAAACTTCATTATTTACATTCAAAATCTCTAAATGCTGTCCAATAGCATGTTCGAGTTTCTCCAATCTATTCGAGAATATTTCATCTCTCAATGATTTTATTTGCCTAAAACTAATCAATTTTAAGCAACTAAATTTGATGTCCCTATATATACTAATAGGAGCATTGCTAAGGTAACACTACCAGAAATCATTAGCAGAACAAGATCTTAGTATGTTTGGATCTGGTCTGGTCAATGATTGGTTATTAGATTATGGTGCATTCATAAGAATTCTGTAGAGTGATTCGAATTAGACTTTTTATACCCTGTAAACATAGACAAACCTAAGACTAAGAAATTATTTCTCCTCTTTTCTTTCTTCTCACACAGTATCATAGCCTATTTGTGCCTCGTTCTCTAAAAATTCATTTTCCCCAAACTCATTTCAACAACACATTCTCCCAGTATTTTCCTACTTTTTAACCACAGATTCCCCCCAAAAAACGACTATTACAAATCTCATTTTTCACAAAAAATGGGGTGCAAACAAAGGGTTAATTTTGTCTTCCTGGTAATTTTTTATTCTCAGGATGCATCTCTGTTTTTCTCCAGTAAATAGTTTGTTGGCCATAGTAGCCATTATTTTTCCACTTGCTTTTATACCAATGAAACTTCTGAAAATCCCAGTCTTCTTGGCATTCTAATTTTCATTTTAGGTAAAAAAAAAAAAAACCCTTCTTTTAAAACTCAATGTTTCTGTAATCTTGACTGCAACAAAAATAGATTAATCAGATTTAAGAAACTTCATTTTTTAAATAAGATGAACTGTCTTCAAATGCAGCGGCAGCAACAACGTTTACGAGGTTTTTTCCAAATATCGAGAGGAGGTATGATTATGGATTCTTGATCATCCTCACCATCTCACTGATGGCTATATGGGGCTATCGAGTAGACGAAATTATCCAGCTTGCTCACCAAAAGCTGTCCACACTTCTCATTGGTGCCACAACCTGCTTTGCAATCTCCACATTCATATGTCCAGTTTGGGCGGGTCAAGATTTGCATAATCTGGCTGCTGAAAATTTAGAAAGACTTGCAAGCTTCTTAGAAGGTAATACAGAATGTTTCTGTTACTTTCCTTCAAGTTCATAGTTTCTGTTTATTGATAAAATTCTCATCCTGGTGATGGCTTCATATATGGGAACCAAGAAACTAAACACAAATTCATAAAGAATCTATCAAACCCTTTAGTCAGAAATATTGACAGACTAAGGAATTTATTCAAAGAATCTAGAAAAGCCATTACAGAAAACTGAGGGTTCCTAAAGTATGATCTGATTATTGAATGATATCAGCAGACAATTCAGAAAACCTTTATTTATTGTAATACACTAGAAAAAATGAGCAGCAGATTGTAGAGCGGGATAAAATCATGATCAAGAATGCAACCATCAATTAATCAATTAATTTTTTTTATTCTGTTTGATAAAAAATGAGTAATATCATCAACCTAGAATATAAAATTTTGGGATAATAGTTTAGATATTAATGGATAAAATTGATTAAGCACCACAGCAATCATATAAAAATAAAGAAACAGATTATGACCTAGAATTTTTGCTGATGAATTTTTTTTCCTTGAAGAAATAGAAAAATAATGAAAGTCTTTGTTTATGGAGCATACATTACAAAAGAAACGAATGTATATATGTGTCTAACAAACCTTGCTAAAAAAACTAATTTTCAGGTATTGGAGATGAATGTTTTAGTTTTCCTGGAGATGAAGGTGGTGTAGTTGCCTCCAAAAATGACAAGTCTTTTCTTCAAGGATATAAAAGCTTGCTAGAAGAAAAGGCCACTGAAAAATCCTCGGTAACTATTCAACAACTTAATCTCTCATAGTTCAAAGTAGCTTAGACTCGCCATAAATGATAAATTTTCATTAAACATCAATGCTTTATTTATTTTCAGGACAATTTTGCTGTGTGGGAGCCTGGTCATGGTCGCTTTGAGTTTCATCATCCATGGAAACAATACTTGAAGATTGGTGACCTTGTTGAAGAATGTGCTCGTCATATTGAAGCACTTAGTGGCTACATAGATTCGAGGACTCAGGTATTAAATGTGCAATCAATTAGCCCACTCCAAATTTATTTGAAACAATGTGTTGTAATTCTACAAACTTACTTATTTTCACTTGCAGGTTTCATCAAAGTTTTGTAGAAAGATTCACCACCCATGCATAACAATGAGCTTAGAATCTGGCAAGGCTCTAAAAGATTTAGCAGCTGCAATTAAGAACATGGTACATCCATGTGATGTTGAAACTCACTTAACAAATTCCAAAGCAGCAGCTGATGAACTCAAAAGCATTATCGAAAGCTCTTCGTCACTAGCCATGGAAGACCTTCAAGAAATCATGCCTACACTTGTCATTGTATCAAAACTTATAGACATTATTAAATGTGTTGAGAAAATTTCCGAGTCAATTCATGAACTATCTGAAAAGGCACACTTCAAAAAGGCAAATTCAACAGTAACACCAAAGAAACAACATAAAACACAATTGCTTCACCGTGGAATTGTGAAACCTATTAATGATGATAATTGCGATCGTGTTGCAATCGAGATAAATTGTTCAAGTGAGGACAACCCGTCTACGGCACAACCTATTAATGATGCTATTTGCGATCATGTTGCAATCGAGATAAATTGCTCAAGTGAGGACAACTCGTCTGCGTCGCCGACAAATAAAGATGAAACGGTGCATAGGTCAATTATTTTGGTAACAAAAAATAATGTATGTTGATTGATCTATGAGACTTTTTACTGTTTATCATATAGAAGTTGATGATGTATAATAGTTCCATGTATTAAATCACCCTTGTACATTGTATGTACTATGTACTGACATAACTATGAAGGAAATCAATAAAATTAAGCAAAAAAATTTCTTAATCCTGTGTACATTTTTCAATAAAATGGAATAAAATATCACAATCGTATTAAAATTAAAGTTGCGTAGTGAAGAAATTTCCCGAAAAATGAAATAATTGTAATTGATTACGTATTGGGATATATAGTGAAGCAAAAAGCATTAAAAGGAGGCTCAAATAGTAAAAAACCATTAATATGAAATTATATTTTTTTAAGAAAAAATAGAATTTAAACCAAATCTCATATTTAAGTTAGTTATTTACCAATTGGCTTTGCTCAAATTTTAGTGTACTGCTTGTTGGACTTAGGAACTATTACTACACTATTTTTGTTAAAAATATTGACGAGATACCAATTTCATTTTCATAAAATTGACTTGGAAGAAAAAGCAACTGCCTCATTTACACCCTTAAATAAACTTAATCTAGTGTTACAAAAAAACAAAAAAACTTGCTTACCGTTTTGACAGAAAATACTATGTTTTTGTTTTCCTTTTCAGCTCTGTTTTTTCTTCTCCTTTTCAGATCCTGTTCTTCTTCCTTTTTGTGGCTAAGGATCAGTTTTTTTTCTTGTCATAGCTTACCGTATCTTACATGAGTTTATCGGAGCTTACTGGCTTTTACCGGATTCACTCTTTTTCATACCGGATTTTCTCATTTATTTGCATACCGTTTTTTTCAAAGGCTTACCTGATTTACACGTACCATATTTGCAAGTTGCTTACCGGTTTTGCTTAATGCTTACCGTTTTGACAGAAAATACTCTGTTTTTTTCCCTTTTCAGCTCTGTTTTTCTTCTCCTTTTCAGCTCCTTTTCAGCTCCTGTTCTTCTTCATTTTTGTGGCTAAGGATCAGTTTTTCAGCTCTGAAACCTTGCAAGCATACTGGATTTTCCTTTTTTTTTTCCATTCACAGCATCTTCAAAAAAATAGCTTTAACAGCAAACCGATTTCTTCATTTTTCAGCACCTTCATCTTCTTCTTTTTTCTGGCCCCTTTCTAAGATTATTTCGGCTCTGATACCATGTTGGAATTATGGATCTAAGAGGAGTTGTGAAGAAGAAACAAAATATTGGTTGAACATACCGGTTATTTAGTAACCGGATTCAGCATAAACTAAACATATATACACTCCGTTCTGTTGAAGACAGAACAGAGGAGAAGAGAAAGGCTTTAGAGGCTACATTTTCATATATTTTCTCCACCTTTTCTTCCAAACCGGCAGGCTATATTTATAGCCATACAAGACACATTTTAAAAGATTTAGGGGCAAGGGTATCAAAAAAAAAAAAAAGCTCTTGCCACACTTTGTCAATACATATACTAGTACAAGACCAACTTAGTCTTAACATTTTCATCATTACATTGTTAGATTATGACCATAAACTTGTAACTAAATATTCAAACCAAAAATACATTAAAAACGTGACAACTAAATGTCACAATTCCAACAGAATAATTACCCTGCAATTTCTGCACTCGGGGTTGTAATCACCAGATAGCCTGTACAGCCATCCATCTCTCTGCCATCGTAACTTAGTGCTGGCTATCAACTTTCACATAGAGGCATTTCTTTAGTTCCAATTTTTTATTAGTTGTACTGAAGCTGGCTATCAACTTTCACATAGAGACATTTCTTTAGTTCCAATTTTTTATTAGTTGTACTGAACAATTGACCAGAGCCCAACTGGTTTAATCATACATCCAAGTTCTCAACTCCACCATTTACTTTTCTTGGTTAAAATTGAGATCGAAATCTTGTAAGTCGCTACAACTTTAGAGGGAAGAAAGAGTTTCAGGTGGTGGTTCGGAACTTAAGATTCAAGCAATTTGGAAGCCCAGGTGTATGAAAGCCGAATAGTCTTATTTGTTGTTGATATCAAAATGAGAGAAATTGTGTCATTGCAATTGCATTTAGTGCAAAACATTTAGTTTAAGGGTAGTGTGAAAACTGGCAAAATACAGTCAAGCATTCCACCTACTTGGGAAGTTGTGAAAATCAAAATATTCATAGCAAATTGTGTGCAGCATAAAAATTCTCATTTTTCTTGTCTCACAGTAATTGTTACTGTGTCACTGAGTCAATAATTGCAGCTTTTAGAATTTTTTTTTGACAAGATTTTTAGTGTAGTGATAATTACGCTATTAATTTCCTTAGTAAAGTCAATAAAGACGGCTAGTGTTTTTTTGATTTGTCCCCATATGGAACATTGATATGTGAGGAGAATTCACAAATCAATAGTAATCTTCAAAGTCTCTCTTTTAAGAGAGAGTAGAGAGAGGGATAAATGAAAACTTGTCTTGTGACCGAGATCGTATAAGTCATTGCAACTTTAGAGGGAAGAAAGAGCTTTAGGTGGTGGTTCAGAACTTAAGATTCAGGCAATTTGGAAGCTCAAGTGTATGAAACCTGAATAGTCTTATTTGTTGTTGATATCAAAATGAGAGACAAACCATGTCATTGCAATTGCATTTAGTGCATTTGCATTTAGTTTAAGGGTAGTTTGAAAACTTGCAAAATACAGTCAAGCATTCCACCTATTTGGGAATTTGTGAAAATCATAATTCTCATGGCAAATTGTGTGCAGCATAAGAATTCTCATTTTTCTTATCTCACAGTAATTGTTATTGTGTCAATAATTGCGACTTTTAGAATATATTTTTTTTACAAGATTTTTAGTGTAGTGATAATTACGCTATCAATTTCCTTAGTAAAGTCAATAAAGATGGCTATTTCTTTTTCTCCACATATGAAATAGTGATATGTGAAGAGAATTCACAAATGAATAGTAATCCTCAAAGTCTCTCTTTTTAGAAAGAGTTATATATATAAGTAAAAAGATGACTTGTAATGAAAACAATTGAGTGAATGTCTCAAATAGTCACTGAACTTTACGTTATGCTTCCAAGAGGTCATTGAACTTTAAAAATCACCCAAATTATTACTGAACTTTGCAAAAGATTTTCCCAAGGTTATCGAACTTTAAAAATCATCTCATTCATTACTGAAATTTGTAAAATGTTTTCCAAGGGTCACTAATTCAGTGATCTCCTAAGAAACATTTCGCAAAATTTAGTGATCCCATAGAAACCTTTTGCAAAGTTTAGTAATGAAAGAGATGATTTTTATAGTTCAGTGACCTTGTAGAAACCTTTTACAAAGTTTAATTATGACTTATGTGATTTTTAAAATTCAGTGACCCCTTGAAAGCATGACGTAAAGTTCAGTGACTATTTGGGCAATTCACTCGAAAAAAATTATACATAAACATCACTTATAAGAAAAAAAATCAAATATCAGTAAAATTATTTTTTAAATAAAAAAAACTTACGTATAAATGAAATAATTAGAAAAAAATCAAATATCAGTAAAATTATTTTTTAAATAAAAAAACTTACGTATAAATGAAATAATTAATTAGTAGTTAAAAATTTTATACATAAAAGAAATTCACTTTGTAAGTTAAAAAAAAAAAAAAAAAT
>CAIGRR010409058.1:0-18916 GCA_903798365.1 Fraxinus sp. 1973-6204
ATTAAATATTGTTCATTTGATGTAATATTTGGTGCAATGGTTGAAGTTGAATTTTAGTTTGGTGCAAGATTTAGTGCAAAATGGTGCAAAATTTGGTACAACGCTGGAGATGGTCTAAGGGGTATGGCCCTTCTCGTATTGTGCAGTAGTTGGAACTTCGTTAAAGGTAAAAAGAAAAAGAAACAACAAAGTTTATTCTTCACAAACACATAGCCATTAGCATACGTCGACTCTTCTCAAAATTCTACGTGTACCTTTGGTAAAGCTTTTTTTTGTAGATCATAGGTTTTGGGTCCTAAGGAATGTGGATAAAACTGATGTTAGATCAACCTATAAGCTTCAAAAGACTTCACCAAACATACTCCACGTCAAGATAATTCTGGAGCAAACGTAACTTGCACACAACAAGAATCCCCAAGCTACAGCAAGTTTCATCGAAGCCATTGTATCGTTTGCAAAAAACCAACTTACACCAGAAACTCGTCCGCTTCAATTATTTAGAAATCAAAAGCAGTCTTCCAACACGCTATTAACAAGACACTACAAAACAAATGATTATAGAACAGTGACTGCATAAATTCCAAAGACCAACCCTCCTCCAGAAAGCCAAAAAAATTACATTTTGGAGCAAAAGTGGGAACTAATCATTAAAAAAGCAAAGAGAATTTGATTAGATATGTCAATATAAGAATTTTACATATCATTAGCTGCAGCCTGCATGAAGATCGCAGTGCTGCTGAGTTTCGAGTGATCCACCTTTTGTAAGCCGTTCCTTCCATACATCAGTTTTAGTTAATTCTATTCTGTCCTACAAAGAAACATGATAATTATATATAAACTTAAATAATGAAGCTAAATGCACAATCCAAATCAGAATATTGAGTTTTAGAAATAAACGTGATGTATAAAAGTTGCAAAGGTGATACCTACAGTGTAGTTAAAATTTAATTTCATAAGATAGGTTCCATTTTACAGTAGAATAGAACCTGCGAAGAGACTGCAGAGCATCCAGGATGCTGCATACCTAATGATCATAGAAGCGTGAACGACGCCTTCGAGAACTGTGAGAAACAATGTATATGGAAATCAGAAAGAAGAAGATGTAAGTGACAGAAAACAAAAGAAAAATTACGAAAGAGTCTACTAAAATAATCACTTGTTTTGTACCCTGTCATCTAATCCTCTACCTTTTTGCCTGAAGAGTTAACATTCAGTATTAATGAACCATAAATTTGTGCCCAAACTACCTTATATGAAAATGATCCAGATAAAGAGATTTTAACTATTTCTTGCTCTGTGTTCATGGCATAAATGCATTTCAGGGAAGAAAAGTTAAAAAAGAAATTTATGCCCAAACTACCTTAAAGACGTCACTTTTATTTTTTTGCAATGTTACGCCATCTGCCATATTATAGCGGAAATTGCAGAGCAGGAAAAGGTATGGAGGAGCACAATAATCACTTTAATCTCAGTCCTGGCTAAATTGCTCAATTAGGGTTTCCTTGGCTTTGTTTATTAAAATCAGGCTCTATTTAGGGTAATGGGATACCATAACTTGGAAGCTCTTCAATTATCAAAGGTGTTAATAATAATACAGATCCTCGAAGGAACAATCTGATTCAATTAAATTAAAGATTTTTTGTTGGTCTGAAAGAATTTAAAGAAAATTTCTCAAATGATCCGAGCTGGAAAGTTATATAACCTAAAGGGTTTACTAATTTTTTGACTGTTGGTGTGTCTCTTTATAAGTATTATATGGAGAGAGGACTGAATAATCATTCATTTTCCGGAGTTGGAAGTAAATTTTGGTAGATAGGATCCCAACTTCCCAAGGATAGGATTAAAAGGTGGTATAATTAAGTCTTAACGATTCTCATATCTCATGCCCATAAATTCATGATTGTGATATCCAAATATAACAAGAAAGAAGCAATGAAGATGATCAAATTAATTATTTGCATTTCTGTTCCAATATAGAAGATTGGCAAGCTAACATATCAGTAACTTTTAATATATTTATCAAAAAATAATAATATTTAACTCAAATAGACATCCCTTCCCCGAAGTATTGGAATGTTGATTGACAAAGCTATATGTGGCTACATCGATATAAATATTAGCCCGTAAATGCCGATTGATATATTAAATTAAAATGCCAACATTAAAGAGACTATAGACATTAGACTTTATTTTCATATCCAGGTTATACAAAAGCATCTCAGAAATCCAATTTCTTTTAGCATTAACTAATTATCAGCTCAGTTTTAGATATAACCAAAAAAAAAAAAAAAAGTGATATCAGAATTATCAGGAGACTTCACTACTCAGAATCACCTACAAGCTATTAGTAAAAGCTTACAACTATTCTGGTGTGGATTTTTGTGTTTTGGGAGGAGGTCATTTTACAGCTTCTGTAGATGGTGCACATGCAACCAAAGAAAATAAGAAAGACATATTGATCCTGGACACGAGAATTAATGACGGCACTTAAAAGAGAAACCTATAAGCACATATACCATAGTCACTCACCTGCGTTGATCTGCTCTTCCCCTTGAGAGTCCACTTGCACTCCCAAACTCATCATCAGCCTCGTCTGCTATATAATTTGCATATTCTACAGATGTTACAGAACCCTCATCAGAGTTAGAAGTATCATAACTCATACGACGGTTTCCTCTTCTGGAATCACCAACTCTTGATCTTCTTCTGTTTCTAGACATCCTAAAATTTTCAAATACCTGATACAAGATGCAAGATGTCCACCAGTTTCCTTCATCCCCTGGTAAGTCATCAAATTCATCACCAGAGTTATCATTCCCATATTCTATCACATAATCACCCAGAACAATCCCACGTGGGACTTCAGAATGGATAGTGCTCAAAACGTCTATGATCTCAGAGGACTGCTGGAAATTCTCCCAATCAAGCTGTCGTGCAGGATCGATCTTCGAAGGGCACGCATGAGGATGCTCTAAGTGTGCATGTTTATGAAGTTCCAAGTAGGTGCCCACAAATCCACATTTTTCCTCTTCACAACAACGTTTCTTCTCATCCAAATATATACGAGCATTATGAACAACTACCCAACCAGTAACTTCTCCTCTACACAAGGGACACGCTGGTTTGCTGTCCGTCACCAGATTCAAACAATTAACGCTCTCCACAGAACTTGGTGATTGAGAACCAGATAGCATCCCACTTGCTTGTTTATAACGATCCAGACAATTTGAATGCAAATGGTCAGTGTCACACACAAAAGGTCGGCATCCTTTTTCATATGATGAACATTGAAGGAGAACACCATTGTGAGGAAAGTCCAAGCATATGGGACAAATGACATCATCCCAGCTGGTATACAACTGAACCTCCTCCATTCTAGTAGCGTTTGACGTGAAGCCCTCTTTAACCAAAACTTTCTATGCACACAAAGAGACAAAATTATCTACTTTCGAAAAACGTGACCAGAATCAATATCAGAATAATGAATGATAGCCAAGTACATTATCATGCAAAAGTTCACAATCAGGTTCACAGAAACAATCATAACAAGAAAAGAAACTGTGCAGAATGTTACGGGAGACAGAAGCTGACAGCACTCATTTAGCAGAACACTATAATGAACTGTTGAACAAAAAATTGCATATTCACTTCAAGATCTTTTCAAGATGAAACTAAGTTCCAAAAACAAAAAAAAAAACTAACAATACCGGCCATGAAAATTTAAAGTGAAAAATATCTGCAATGAAACGGCACAATCTTAGTATATAATGAGATAGAATCAAAGCTCCCTACAACCATAAAAAGATGAAAAATGTATTTATCATGCATTACATAAACTCATTAAGGTCCACGTCAAATGAATTTCTCCTATATCAACACAAACAAAAAGCATGGCCGTCCTTCATGTACATGTTAGTTGTTAAGGCCTGTAATTCTAATGCACCTGATATATAGAGCTAATTTTATTCCACATATCCTTTATAACGAATTTTTATTATGTAACTGTTGATCGGTCCCACTTTTCCAAATTCATTTGGAAGGATAGATGGTGGTAGAAGAAACGAACAACAAATTTTAGATACATGCCTACATCCTCAATTAGTCAGAGGAACTGAGGTACAGCAAGGAAAGAGCAAATAATTGAGAAATAAATCAAATTTTGAAATAAAATTTAGCGGAAGTTACATAATCCAGTCATTACCTTTCCCGAAGTTTCTAAGTTAGAACAACTTTATTTTCCATTTTTTTCTTTAATACTCAAAATCATGTATTAAAGCCTACCATGATTGGCAAAGATGCAAGTTTAGGTGAACTTATATGCATTTCTACCCATATATGCCCCGTTTGAGCCACATTAAAATTTTCATTTTCATTCTTCTACTCATTTTCAACCACACATTTTTCAATAAAATAATAATTTCAATCACATCAATAACTTTTTATTATTTTTTAACCACACATTCTCCATCAATCTACTATTCCAAAATACATTCTTCCAAAATAATCCGGCTAACAATTTATACACTTTTACGTTTTGTATTTGGGGAGTTACTTCACTAATAATTGCTTCCCAAAAACTTCTCAAAATCAGTTTTTTCAGAACTACTATTCTTGTGATAAAAAAATCTTCAAATTAAAGTGCGTTCACTTCTTCAGATACACAAAGATATGAGGTCAAATAAAACTGGCAGAAATTGGATGTGGGTTGAATCGATTCCCCATTTTCACGAGCAAAAAAGAAGAAGCTCATAACAGTTCGAAAGTGGTACCCAATCAATCAGCCAAATACATGTGCAAAAAGGAATTGGCATTAAAATCACATGATAGCAATAATCAAGCATCAATCAAATCCACTGTTCCCATAATAGAACCGAAAGTCAACCGATCCAAAACCTCCAAAAATCATGTGTACATATGTTCCCTTGCATACATATATACATAGATATATAGAGGGAGAAGAAAAATGGAGCAAAACCTGGTGAATCAAAGCTTCTGAAAATGGTGGAAAAAGTAAAACATGAGATAAAGGGGATGCCGTTGAAGTTTTAAGAATTTGTTTTTTCCTTTTCTTCTTATTCCCATTTGTTTTGTCAACATCGCACGAAATATTTGCAAGAAATAAATTAGGGCATGTTTGGAATAGGTTAAAAAATTATTTTAAAAAATAAAGTTAACGTCAAAATCAATAATTAATTTTAATTATAAATCGATAACTGTTTTTTTATTAATTTTTAACCATATATTTATCAATTTTTATTAATCTTTATTAAATTTTTTTTCTAACAAAAGCTTCGTCAAACAACACAAATATTTTCGGCTTGGCTTTTGCTTTTTCAAATCACCTATCATTCATGGGTCGACTTCGCTTGGCTTCGTTTTTATGAAAATTGTCCATTATAGTGATAATTTTTTTTTATCATTGGATCTAAAATTTGTTTCAATTGCAAAAAAAAAGAAAAAAAAAAAAATTATTACTGAATATCATTCGTTTGGCCTTGTTTTGCATAAAAATTGTCAATAAAAGTGATAATTTTTTAGACTTTGCTTGATGTACGTAATTATTGTACATAGTGGTGTCCATAACCTTCACATGGGGTGACGTCCACATTTTGGGGCCCCACCCTATGTGAGGGTTATGTACACCTTTATGTACACTTAGCATTTTTCTAATTTTTTTACCATTGTATATAGACTTTTTTCCAAAAAAAAAAAAAATGGAAATTTTTTCCCCGTCAAAACATCAAGAATATATTTTCCTCAAAAATGTGGAAAATGAGAAAAGTTGGAAAAAAAAATTTCCGAGAAAATTTTGCCAATCAAACACTACAAAAGTTGGAAAATGAAATTTTTCCATGGAAAATATGGCGTATCAAACGGACCCTTAGATTGAATTAAACAAGTATTTTTATAATTTTCTTTTTTATTTGTATGACTTTATATAAAGAAATAAAAATTCATAAACTCTTCAAATCAAAGTTAATTATTCTTAAACTAGAGTCTTTTTTTTTTTTTTTTGACGCTAGAACAACACCATTGTCGATCAAGCATCTAGTATAAGTACATAAAAAAGATTTGGAGTGTGTTTAGTGCATATTAAAATGGGAGAATTTATTTTTTTGAAGTAAAAAAATAAAAATAAAAAAACTGGAAATTTTTTCCCCGTCAAAACATCAAAAATATTTTTTCCTCAAAAATGTGGAAAATGAGAAAAGGTGGAAAAAATTTTCCCGAGAAAATTTTGCCAATCAAACACTAAAAAAGTTGGAAAATGAAATTTTTCCATGAAAAATATGGCGTATCAAACGGACCCTCAGATTGAATTAAACAAGTATTTTTATAATTTTCTTGTTTATTTGTATGACTTTGTATAAAGAAAAAAAAAACTCATAAACTCTTCAAACCAAAGTTAATTATTCTTAAACTAGAGTCTTTTTTTTTTTTTCGACGCTAGAACAACACCATTGTCGATCAAGCATCTAGTATAAGTACATAAAAAAGATTTGGAGTGTGTTTAGTGCATATTAAAATGGGAGAATGTATTTTTTTGAAGTGATGTGATGATGAACATGTGGTTGAAAAAGAATGAAAAATTATTGATGTGATGAAAATATTATTTTATTGAAAAATGTATGGTTGAAAATGAGTAGAAGAATGAGAATAAAAAAATAATATGAGTCAAACAGGGGCTTAGCTGGCAAAATGTTTGATGACCTCATATAACTTATAAGTCTACCATTAGTTCATGTTTGGTATAGATTCTTTGAAACTTTTTTTTTTAATTCGTTCTCAATCACACAAATGTTCAATAAAATAATATTGCGCTTGAATCAAATTTCTTTAATATTTTTTAACAACGCATTTTTCAAAAAAATTCATTTTACACATAATCCATTCCAAAAAAATTAATTTTAGGGTGTGTTTGATCCACATTATTTTGGAAAAACGTATTATAAAATAGTAAAATGATAGAAAATGTGTGGTTGAAAAAGAAGGAAAAATTATTGATGTGATATAAAATATTATTTTATTGAAAAATGTGTGGATAAAAATGAGTAGAAAAATAAAAATGAAAATTTTAATACATACCAAACATGGGCTAAATATGCCCATATTTTGAGTTCTAAATTTTGTTCCTATGTCTAAACTTTAGCTTAAAGGTTACTTTTAGAATTTTAATAAATATAATTTGAAAGTTTTTTTTTTTTTTAAATAAGGAAATTTGCTTTTAACTTTTAATCATAATCCAAACATAGATATCCCAGCGTCAGAATGGGTCGATTCGGGGTCTGGCCTCACATACGCTGCTACAAAACACAATAATAACTGAAACAAACGAAATATTTAAATCATTTCAATTCATTTCCATTTCTCACAATGGCAACCGCTTCGTGCTCTCGATCCGGCGCCGGTGTAAAAATTGTCTCAAACGGTCGGAAGAACCGGCAAGCTGCCGGTCCTCAAGACCGTTCTTCTCCGCCTCTGCCTAATTGGTTAGTTGATGCAATTCTCCACTCAGCCCTCACCCTTGCTTCCGGCGCCGGAAAAATTCTCTCCTCCGTTCTCCTTTCCGACTCTTCTTCTTCTGAAGATGTTGACTCCGCTTCTGGTACACATATATTATTTACATGTATTTCGTGTGCACATAAGTATTCACCGAAATTATGTCTTTTAACATTCCCCTCTGTGCTGTTTTACATATTTGTTGTGGAGTTTGAATTAGGAGTGTGATGAAGTCTATTTCTTGTCCCTAATGTATCTAAAATAATGCTCTTTTATTTAGGTGCAATGTAGCTTCTCTTGATTTTATGTTATCTCCGAAAGTTTGTGAATGGTTCATGATTTGAATGTTTTAAAGCTAAGTTTTGTACAATTTCGTAATTTGGCGCTCTGTAATAGATAAACTGAATTTCTGAAACAATAGGCCAATATCCTGTGAGTTTGGTTCAGCTGGAAGAATCTCTATGAGCTGTGGCGGAGAGTTTGAAGCCTAAATTCAGAAATAATAAATTCGAATTTTTACTTTACTCCTTTTGATTGAAACACATCCAAGATAGGAAAACCCATCTTTACAGCTTACATATATTATTGTATTCTTGCTGTTTATGGAAAATTGTGTTATCCCACCTTTCAGATTGCATTTTTTGTCTTAGTGTTTGATTTGGTTTTGTTTCTATTGGTAGCTACTGAGTGTGGCAAGTTAAAATGTTATCCTGTTGCTCACCTTTATTTCCTCTCCCCTCCCCCTCTCCCTTGTGTGTGCACTTGTACATTTTCTGATTGACATTTGATTTGGTTTCTTTTTATTGTTCTTCTTTCCTCTTCTCCTCCTCCTTTTTCTGTGTGCAGAGAATGATGTTGGCGATGATAATGACTATGAAATTGCTTCTGATGAAATTGAAAAATTAAGCCGGGTAACTTTCTGCTTCGTATTATAGCATGATGATTGCATGGTGCTGATGCCAAATAGAAAATGGAAGAACTGACAAACTTTTTTATCTTAGATACTTCCATATTTTGTTTTCATCCCTAAGCACTAGTACTTAACTTATCCAGGAAGAGAAAAGAGGAAAAAAATCCGTAGGAAAGGGGAAGATGATTCATAGAAGTAAAATGCAACACATTGTTCGGTATATAAGGTTTTTGGATGTTTAACTCGTTTTTGTGCCACCATATGATACATGACAATTACAGAGGTTCTTCTATAATGTTTGATGCTAAAGTCACCTCAGGACCGGATATCGAGGTTTTTGCACTGGTTTCATTGAAATGTAGGATGAATAAGGAGTAAGAAAAGAAAATTTTTCAGGTTGTTAATGGGTTTGTGGACCCAACTCTTCAATTAGTTAGCATTTGCCTTTTATAATTAAAATGAACTTCTTCGAATAGCTCCTCGGTCGAAGCTATGGTAGAAAAAGAAGTTTAATTGCTTCCAAATTGCACCAGCATATTTTTGTTATGCATTTTTTGAGCAACTTTGAAACATGACTGGTTCAAATTCTTTAGTGTTGAAGGACAACATATGGATTGAAGATCCAGCACTGCCATTCAAAGAATAATCTGGACGTTGCTGGAATTTGAACATAATGGTCGCCAAGAGAAGACGAACCTAGAACATTGCATACAATTTTTTATTCCTCCACCGGCATTCTAGATAAATCCACCACCACCATAAAACTCCTATATATATGTGTGTGTGTGTGTTGGCTGTATGCATTTTGTGAAGAGAGAATGTGAGAGACGATATAGACATGAGTGGTGTGTGTGAGAAGAGAGAAACAGAGAATTGAAAAGTGAGAGATATAGTGCAGGACAGAGAGTGGCATGTGAAGTGCTAGTCCATTAAAGTCCGTTGAGTGGGTATTATTTTAATTAGTGGTGTGTGTTCTTAAATTGTATAAGTGATTTATATCAATAAAAAATATTTTTTTTGGTGTTAAACTCAACAATTTGATATCAGAGCGAGACGATGGGGACAAATTTTTGGGCTTCTTGAGATCATGTACAAAGGAAGATTGTGAAACTCTTATAAAACTTTGTTGATTAAAAAGAGGTGAATCAAGTTACGATGGCGACTTAAGGCGGAATTAAAAAGTTCAATAATCAATATTATACCACATGAAAAACTTGTATGTAGTCTTATCTCCAAGGATGAGACTTGTGGGAAGTCGACGGAAGTGACGTGACACCACCAGAAGAAGCTATGACTCTGAAAAAGTGCAGAATGAAAGCGGACAAGACCACATTTATTATAAAGATAACAATTGAGGAAGAATTTTTAGAGTACATAATGAATAATAACACACCAAGAGAAGCATGTGGACACTCTGGCCGTACTATTTTCAAAGAAAATGATCTAAGTTGCAGCTTTTGGAGAATGAGATACTTACGATCACTTAAGAGAAATTGACGGTAAGTCAATCTTTTAACAAAAGTTAAATCTCAATGTCGCGAAATTTCTAAGTTAGATTTTTCGACTAAATTTTTGAAGTCTAGAATGAGAAGAATAATCATACATGGATTGAAACCTGAATTTAGAGGCTTTGTTTCCACAATACAAAGTTAGCCACAGCAACTGTGATTAGTAAATTTTGAAAATTTATTCGCCAATCAAGAAGCCTTGACTAGACAAATGTTGGGGGTATTAATAAAGAAAGAAAAGGAACAAGAATTATTTATCTATAAAAGAAGAGGCCAAGTCCGTTAATAAAATAATAAAGAACTAAAAGAAGATAAATCTAAAGGATGGATTGAAGGAAGCTATCATACAAGAGGAGCTCAACATAATTGCGACAAGAGAGGTCAAGGATATCAACGAACTAATGACTCGTGTTTTGTGTGTGGAAAATGAGGTCATTATACTAGATATTATTGGTTTAAAAAGGAGCCAACGGAAAGTATAAAGGACGAATCAATTTAAGTTTAAAAGACGGATAAGTGTTTTTGGTAGTCTTGCCTAAACAAATGGATGGAGAAGATAATTGGATCGATGACTCGGGAGATGACATCTTGGTTCATGAAGAGTCTTCTTAGTGGATTCCATAGAGGGCAGAATTACCGGACTCAGAAGATGGTTGAAGTAGCAATTCTTGACAGAGACCGCAAAAGGTGGAACTGCTACATTCAAAGGAAATGGATGACAAGTTGAAGGAGAAGATGCGAGAGCAAATAAAAAAGAGCATAAAGGTAACACAGGAATTTAAAATTGTACAATTGTCAAGTGATAAGAAGTGCTTAGAAGAATGTCTTAGAGTCCTGGGCAAAATGATGTGAAAAAATAGCAGCGGAGGATTGACAAAGTCAATAAAAGATTGAAGTTCTTACAAATTCACAATAACAAATAAGGGAGTCAAGTGGACATGAGAAACCAAGTACCAAGTATGCTAACCTAAAAATGAACGAAAAGAAAAGTATGAAAGAGCCATATATATTTGAAGTCGTGAATATGTTAAATAATGGACTGAGAACTTTAAAATTCATTAAGTTCAGACATTGCTGAGTGTGGTGAAAAAAGAAAAGAGTCAAATTGAAAAGAGTCAGCACCGCCATTCAAAGAATAATCTGGAAGCTGCTGGAATTTGAACAGAATGGCTGCCAAGAGAAGAAGAACCTACAATTTTTTATTCCTCCACCTTCATTCTAGATAAATCCACCACCACCATAAAACTCCTATATATGTGTGTGTGTGTGTGTGTGTGTGTGTGTGTTTGCTGTATGCATTTTGTGAGGAGAGAATGAGACAGACTCCACCTTCATGTTTGCTGGTATACATGAGTGGTGTGTGTGAGAGAAGAGAGAAACAGAGAATTGAAAAGTGAGAGATATAGGGCAGGAAAGAGAGTGGCGTGTGAAGTGCTAGTCCATCATAGTCCCTTGCGTGAGTATTATTTTAATTAGTGGTGTGTGTTCTTAAATTGTGTAAGTGATCTAAATCAATAAAAATTATTTTCTTTTGGTGTTAAACTCAACATGGATTATAACCTACTAGCCATGTTGACCTGTAATCTACTCTTTCATTTTTCTCTCCTGGTATTGAAGGAGAATGTCTATTCTTCTAACTTATCATTCTCCTTCTAACGTTGTTTGTAGTTGTAAAATTTGTTCCATGTTTGTTGGTAATCTAGAGAGTTGAGATCTTCCAGTCACTGTGAGATAGATTGGCACTTGATATGCTGTTATGGGTTTTTTAAGGCTGTTTAAATTTTAGTAAATGCTGATACTGGACTATTAGTAAAACATGTCATTAACTTTCAGTCTGGGGCATCTAAGCCTGTCAAGTATTTTGGTGCAGTTAAATGAGTAGCTTTATTTTTATCATTATTTCCAGAAGAATGGAACTTCATTGCGAATGATAAAAGACAGAGAAGAGTTCCAATTTAATGCAAGGAAAAGTATAATTGAACGGTTGATTATGCAGGAGACATTTTCAAGGTAATTTTGACAACTTAGATGATGTCTGCTCTTTTTCTGAAAAAATTTCTTGGATTTTTTGAGCTACAATTATTTTCTCTCTACAATCTCCATTCCTTCTGTCTAGATTTTTTAAGCTTGTTTTCTAACCACTTGTGATAGTTGCTAAGTTACAGAATTTCCAGTTTCCTGGGTTCTGGCTTTAGTATTATTTCTCAATAAATAATTTAGAACACAATCTTTAGTAAGAACCAAAATTTATGATTGACATTGATTGACAACTAGATATGCAATGTGCTTTATACAGAGAAATTTTAATTACATGAGCAATGGGTCCCATAAAATGTGTGGATAATATGTGTGTAGTAGTTGTGAATGTGTGGTTAAAATTAATATTTGACTCCGTGCTTATGATTTTTTTCGAACATGATATTAGTGCGGCGAATATGATTTTCCCATAGTACTTATTTGTCCTCCGATCTGTAAGGCAAGATTTTGTTTTCAATTTTTCTCTCAGGGAAGAGTGTGATAGACTGATTAACATTGTTAACTCACGAGTAATGGGTTATTCCACAATTGAAGCTGGGGTGAATGGTCTACATACTGATGCACTGAGGGATATAGTTGGCAATGCTATTGTTTTACAAAAATATTGCAATCAATCCCACTTGAACTCTTTACATGTCACTGATAGGGTTCTTTCTATACTTCACAGAAACTGTTGATCTCTACAATGAAGATGTCGTGGAAGCCAAAATATGGTTTGAAGAGCAGAAAATGGGATTAAATGCCGGGTCAGATTTGGTACATGGGATCTGTGGTTTGAACTCTGATGTGGTTCAACCTGTTAGTAATTTTTTTATATACGTGCAAACCAGCAATATTATTGTTATCACTTACCGTCAACATGCTGTTCTTCATATCATTTTTTTTCCTGGTCATATCACAGTTATTTGTTGTCTATGCTGATTAAATATATATCTAAATATCATACTCTGGACTCCGGAGATTACTCTTTTGTGTTTTATTTCCCCTTGAAATGGAAAGCTGTGTCTAGTTCTGCAAAATGAAGCCCATATAGTTTCTGATGTTCCTGAATTTGACTAATTCAGATAGAAAGCGAAGTTGGTCCACCTGTGGATATGGCTAAATCCCATATGAATGTCCATCCACCTTGGGCCTGTCCTTCAAAACATACTGAATTAAGAACTCCATCCACAATGGCAATGGAGCTGTTCAAGGAAGGAACATCGTATTCAAGTGGAAATGATTACTTGTCTTCAAAGGTGCTTTCTGATTGTTTCTTCTTTATATATCTCCAATTTCTGTAGTTTCTTCTTCATCAAGTTTGATCTTCTCTTCTAGGTCACTTCCTGTGTAGCCTTCTGAACTATTTTCCTGTTTCTTTTGAATGCTTAAAACTCTCTTTTCTATTTGAAAAGGTAATAATCGTTTCTTGTCAAATTTCTCAAGCTGCATACAGAAGTATTCCTTTCAATGGAAATCTTGTCAAAAATTGTGAAGCTGCTTTGTCCTCATTTCTTGTTAATGGAAACTGATGATTCTCACACATTAGAACCCGATGCAGGATTTTGTTCGTGCAAAATGTTTCTCAGCACAAATGACACAACTCTAACGATTCATTTCTATTATTCATAAAGCTGCAGATGATAAATTTTTCAAGTTTTTTACAGTAGAAGTGATGAATTTTTTTTTAAAGAAAATATGTTCATTTTAACATTTAACTTGGAAAAGATTGAGTGCTTGTGGATCCTTTCAATCTCTTTGATTGCATGATTTCCCGAATTATAATTCTTTCCAAATATGGCAGAAACAGGATTCTCTTTCATCTTGGTCATGGAATATTCAGGAGGAACTTCGAAGAGTGCATTTAAAGGCAACAGAAGATATGCTATGCTCTCCATCCTCAAAGATTGATCCATCATTATCTATGTTTGCACCAAAGATTGGCCAGGAGTCTTCAGTATCTGAGATATTATCAGCTGTTGTGGGAGAGAAAATGATTGAGCCAAAAGAACCTAACCCCATAGATCCATCTCTAAACTTGGATGCAGGAATGGGCACTGATTTTGGTGTCATAGGTTGGTTTCGGTCTGACCGGTTTTGATATTATTTCACGATGTCAAGATTTATACATATATCTATGTTTACTAGAAGAAAAAAGGTACTTGAAAAGAGTTATTAACAGGACATAAAAAACTGTTATCAGCTTTTCCTGAAACAATTCAGATACAATAGACATTTGGTTAAGAATTGGTTAAACTTTCAGAGAATGAAAGAACCCTCATACCATGGTTTCAGATGATGAAAGACACACATAACATTGAAGTGTGTTCACTTTTCAGTTAAGTTAAGAAGCTGAAAATTTTAGGTCGTCATTTGGTGTTAGTAGGTATTCTATGATTTTTTTTTTTTTAATAACATTTGCTCTTCCAATAATTAGCTAGAACACCTTGTAAACTGCTTATTAATTGGATCTTTCTTGCACGAGATTTGTGTCTACCCACCATAGTCATTACCTATGCTTAAACTGACTCCGTTGAAAATTGTAATGTGGTGCACAGTTTGGACCTTTTCTCCTTTTCAATTTAAATTTGAATTTTATGAGATACTGAAATGACCATGAATTCCTGTGAGTTAGAAAGCTGAACCATTATTTTTACATAATTATATATTTGATTGAGGGAAATTTGTTTGAGTGCATGTTTTCAAAATGTTGATTGGATTGTAAAGATTCTTTTGTACTGATTTAATAGCAATGCAAGTTTAATTTTAAATACTTCAAGTTTCAGATGAAGAACAACTGACTTAGTTTTTCAACTTTTTCATTCAAGCAAGTCCATGGATTAAAATCTCCACTGGTCTGCCCAAGATTGTGTTTTTTGGAGATAAGTTATACAGAGTAGTTGAATTTATTTATTTATTTATTTGGTATAGTAGTTATTCATGTTTTCCTTGCCCCCTCTCGGAGGAATGTTGGTTAGTTTATATGTAGAAGGGGAGGAAGAAGTTGTGTCCTTTATTGGTAAACTTGCCCATCAAATAACCTCTGAGAAATCAACTGTCTCTGCTGAGCTAACGTGTCTGACACATCATATTCAATTTTACTAGTCTAAGTTTCACGGACCGCAAGTTTGGTCCCTGAGGCTCTGCGCCCCAAGCAGCCTTCTTTTCATTCTTAGGCAGGAAAAGCCCGAATCAACCGGTACACATGCACACTTATGGGTAAGATGCTAGACAATACCTACATATGATGACACCTTTAGTGCACTATTTGGTAATATAGATCATATACCTAATTGTCAGCGACATTGCCATACCATATGGAGAGAGGAGCACTCTCGGTGCGTGACACGGAGTCTGTGACAAGTCCCTGCTTAGTCATCGCTTTAAAATACGTCGGGTTATGCCAAAAATCTTTTATGCTGAGTTGAGCTTCACAGGGTTTACGGCCTTTGCACGCAAATGCCTCTCTGCTTATGGTTGGTTTTGTCACGTTCAGAACAGTTTCATCCTTGTCCTTCCCTGGCTCTTCTCTTGGCTTATAATGTTATGTCAACTAGAAGCCTTTGGCCTCTGTAGGTGAACTATCTTGCCATTTCTGTTTGTTGGTCTCTGGTTTCACCATGTTACACTTTCCATGCCATTTTTATGATGTAACAATAGTAATTTGGTTCTTTATAGGAAGAAGTTCCTTTCTTTCTATATGATTACATCATTCCGTCACCAATACTTGTATGCTCGCCATGATTTTCCAATTATTCTACGATCAAAGTAATAATATCATTTTTCTTTTTGGTAATATTGATAAATAGTATAAGGAGATAAACTAAGGTTTTACTATTGTTCATTAGCTATGAATTGGCTCTCGGGTAATCAAAGAAGATGGAATGTGAGTGACAAGGTAAACAAGGAAAATAAAAGGGCAGCTGAACTGAAGCAAGAACGCGAACTCAAGAGACTCAAGAGCTCCATAAATTACAGTGGGAGAAAGGAACAAGGAAAAGAGACCGTAAATCCAAGCACAGTATAGTACCGATATGGTATGTTTAAGAGGTCACGGTGAATATTTGTTATTACTTTTGTCTTAATCTCTGTACATGAGCTTGCATCCCCTTTTCGAACGATTTTGTATCAATATTTGACTTGTCAAATTAAGAAACAACGGAAAAGATTACATAGCTGGATCTGCTGATTATTTGTCACAATGCAGCATATTCTATCAGGGATCATTTTTCTGGGTACTTATTCTCTGCACTCTTTCATTGTCGCTCTCCAATTGTGTTGCTCATTTTCTGATGATTATTGCTCTCGAAAGTATATTATTGTGTTTTCTGATGATTATGCTCTCTAAAGTAAAGTATTTCATTGATCTTTTTCTGATTATTATCGCGAGTGGATATAGCTGAGTGAATCAACTGTATCTTGCAATTACAAATAATTGATTTTGGAACCCCTTCTTGACTTCTCAATCACTTTTTTTATGTACGAGTTAGATCTTGTATAGCTACAATGTCTGTTTTTTTACAGATCCATCTTCAAAGGAAGCTATACAGTCAGCAAATAAAGCTACCAAATTTGCTGAAAGACTGTGTAAATGGCTTTCCATGATAGGTAACAATTTGAGACAATATTCTCTTTATATTCTTTCCTTTTTTTTTTTTTTTTTCCTCTTGGTAGCGGTTAGATACACGCGATACTGTACTATTTATGTTTTCAGTCTATCAATTTGTATTTCCAGATCAAGCTGCTTCTATTGTTTAGTTATTTGCAGGAGTGGATAAAGTATAGAACCACGAACAATCTGATGAGGGAAACCATAATCTGAATGATATGAGCCAGAAGAAGTTGACAAATAAAACTTTTGTAGATGAAATGTAAGATTCTGAATAGAAGTTAGTTGAGTACGTATACATATACATTTACAGTATATAAATCAGTAACTACATGAACATTTACTCTGATTTCTAAATAAGTTCAACTTACAAACAATTTGAATTTGCTAAACTTTGAATTTTTTTTGTCTCAATTTTACACTGATTTGAAGTAAATTGTACTTCAAGCCCCAAAATACATGTAGGCACTCAGTAAACTGGCTCTTTTACCCCTTCTGTTGAAGAGTTCACAAATTTCCTTGATTCTGATTAATATTTCGCAAACCATGAGATTCTATCTGTTTCGACCTTGTCTTTGAAATTACTCGCAATTACTTCTCCAAGTCAGAGAGATTTTTGCAACTCATCTGGTAAGTGGATCTTTCTCCTTGAAGGATGACATCAAAATTTACCGAGCACAAGGTAATCTTACGAATGTACTTCCATGTTTTAACTTCAACTATGATTTCCATAGCCATTTTCAAACCTGAATAAATGAGAAGGTTATGGTAGGTTGGCAGCAACCCTAAAACTCTGTCACATCAAATCTGATGACAAAATCCATCCACGTTTCAAATTTCAACTGGCTATATTTTTTAGAATTATGCTACTTGTATATTATTTATGTAGAACTTGAATGACATTTGAATAGGTGGCAAAATCGAGTTCATTGATTGTTTTAAGTTCTTGAAAAATCAATGGTAAAATTGTGTCGCATGATACAATGTAAAGTAGAATGTCAACTGAAATGTATGTGTAGCAAGATTGTGTTTTTGATAGCTAGTCCCAGCCTCGAGGAAGGAGGAGGGTTGCAATAAGTTGACAGACAGCATAAAATCCTGACACTTCTGAAAATAATATTCTTCAACGTTTTTGCTAGAGAAAGCAGGTCGAAAACAAAGTATGGTGAGAACCAACACAGAATTTCTACCTTCAATATATCAGGCTATTTCCAAAAGCCCGGCTCTTCCCAAGTGATCAACTACACATCCTTAGTGTTCCATTCTTGGAACAATGTCAAACTCATGTGGCATTGATAGAAACAACGCCAAACCCAAGTCCACAAACTTGGCACAAGCACAAGCTGATAGGACCCCAGCAAATGTGACTTCAGTTGGCTGCAAAGCCCAAGCCTTCACCTTCTCGAACATGTCTCAAGGCTTGCCTTTCCATCCCATTCGATGCCAGTGAACAAATAATAGAATTCCAAGTGCACACCTCCTTAACAGCCATAGAATTTAACAAATCCCATTCATGGCATAGCCTAAGCCATTTTCCCATAGAATGCTATCAACAACGTGCCTATAAAATCACTCAACTCTCTCTCTATCTCAATCATATACTCATATATTTGTTTACTTGATTTAACGAGTAGCCATCTTCCAGATTCGCACATGAAGAGAGAACACTAACAAATGCAACCTCATTTGGCTTTAAATAGCCACAGATTACATCCTCATGAGCCATCATTTTTTTTGCAAAGCCCAACAGCCTCGATAAAGCACCCATTTCTCCCGTACCCACCGATAACACTCGTCCACGAGTAAACATCTCTCTTCGCCATACCTGAGAACATTGAAACAGCCAATCCCATCTCCCCATTTTTCCCAAAAGCATCAAGCATCGCATTTTGCGAAAATTGACAAGGACGAGGCATTTCATCAAACACCTTACATGCACTACTCAAATCCCCCATTAGCTAGTAAACAGACGTCAAATACATTTATACAAAAGGATCATCTACTACCCCTCTTCTAACACAATGTTCATGAAAGCAACAACACATAGGAAAACCCAAATGGGATACTGAAACAGAGGTTATGGCTTCGAGGACAGACGGGAAAGCTGGTTATTGGGTGGCGCTTGATGGTGAAGCGTGTAGGTAATGAGGAGGAGGGTGGTGAGAGGTTGACGGAGATTCAAGTACGCTCTGATAAGAGTGTTGTAGACGATGTAGAGGAGAGTATTAATCCATTGATCGGTAATGCGGAAGTGAAGGAATCAGTTCAGCAGATGAAGGATTATCAACTGGGTTGATGGACTTATTATTGTAACCGAGTTACAGCAGCAGCCCAGATCATTGAGAAGGTCCAGCCCAGCTAGTGAATAAAAGA
>CAIGRR010409075.1:0-25646 GCA_903798365.1 Fraxinus sp. 1973-6204
TTTAACTTATTTTTCTTCTTAATAATACCCAGTCCACCCTTCCAAACTAAACAGAAAACAAAAAGTTGCATTAGAATGATTTTTCTTTCAGTACCTGACTGAAATTTTGCCAGCTCTTGCTTATTAGACGACGACACATCATTATTTGTATTATCAATTAGTTGTTCACTTGACACAGTAGCTTGCTGTGTTCCTTCATCAACCTTCTGGAAAAGAATAGTAATGTGAGCTTAATTACTAAATTGCAACGTGAACCTGGAAAAGACAGTGAAGCTCAAAGAATAAGGTTACCGTTTCGGTGAGGAATGTGTGATCAGAAATAAGATCCTCAATTTCAGTCATCTTTGAAAGATCACAAGAGAGATACTGTGAGATGTCATCATTGGCATCGAAGAATGTAGGGTACTCAAGTGCGTCAAAAGTAGATGTATCGGCTGGACCAGGATTTAAGAGATGGTTAGTTTCAACAAATCCTCCATCGCTATATTGAACATTATCAGAAGCATCCAAGAATGGTTCATCAAGCAAGTAATCCACATCCTCCAAATTCCTAGGCTCGCTCGATTCAACCATGTATTCATGCCTGACTTGTTTTACAACTGTATCATATGAAGCTGGCAAATCATAAAGATTTCGATCATCATGCTTTTCAGGCTCATTTTCCTGTTCGCCCATATCAACCATGCGCTGTTGGGCTCCACTACTGGACTCGGCTGTTTCTTCTTCATAGCTGGAATTGTCTGCAAAGTAGGTGTTCAATGGAAGGGGAGAAGTGTCTGACGGAATGTCGGTTCCAAGAATCTAGCAAAGAGAAAACATTTTACCATATGAAGGTCATAAAAAGGTATATTGTGGACCAAAGAAACAAGTATCCTTCACAATTTCCACTAAATTCTCATTGTGCCCTAATCAGACTGAAACATTGTAAAATTAGCACACAACACAATATAATGGTAAGTGCATTAACCTGCTCAAGGTCACGGCCATCCAAATAGAAATCATCACCAAAATCTACTTCCTCTGCAGCCTCCTGCTTGGGAACCAATTCCAGCTCATCATCCTCCCACTCCTCCTCAATAAATGGAGCCCCATACTGTTCGCCATTCTTTGGTCCCGAACCACTCTTCTGAAAGACTCTGCAAAGCACAATAGCGTCCTTGTCCACCAAAAAAAATACAACAATATAGAAAATTAGATCAAGCAATGTAATACAAATCATCCTCCAAAATAAGGTATACAACAATATTGCCATACTAAAAACAATAAAACACTAATACTAATAACGGCCATAAAACAATTATATCATCCCATATAATTATTATAACACTAATACTAATAATGGCCATAAAACAATTATATCATCCCATATAATTGCTTTTTTATCTGATTTAAAATGACTGCCAATCAACTTATTTCCATCAGTTAATTCAAACTTGCTACTTTCTCCTAAACCCCCAGAAACCATCACTCCTCGGACATTCATCATCCACACTAATTCTGTCAGCTCAAAATAAGCCTTGAGGCAAAGGCAAAGAATAACTTAAAAAGATCAAGATACACAATCTTGTGCACCCACCTGATTAATTCCAGCTTTCTGCAACTCCAAATCAGCAAGCCGGTACTCGTGCATAACCCAGTTACTCCTCTGGCCTTTTGGAGCTCGGCCAATGTGATAAACAAGGGTTTTCTTCATTCCCACAATCTGCAACTTATGGTAGACAGTCCTGTCCTTTCCAGTAGTCTTCCAGTAACCTTTTTCAGTTGCCCTGTTGGTCCTTGCTCCATTACCATATTTTTTGTCCAGCATGCTGAAGAAATACCATTCCAAATCTCTAGTCTTCAGATTTGACTTACCTAAAAAACCACCAAATTAGAATTAAAAATGGAATATGGAAATATTAGAAAAAAATGTTAAATATCTGGGGGCTTAAAAATATATTGGTGGTTACATTATATAAATACGCATTTGCATATACGTACAAGGAGTTGTTCATGTAATAATGGGCAATCTTGACAGACAATACTAATGACAACGATAATTAATTTAGTTTTATGCAAGTGACACAAAAAACGAAACACTGAACCTATTTTCCACGTTCAGCTCCAGTTAAACTCACAAGTAGTTGGACTAAGGAGACGTGAATAAGGAGAAACTTTACCAATTATGAATCCTTTTACTTTCAGTTTCAATGATATTCAACCATATGTTCATAAACGTTAAATCTGCTCATCTTGGTAGCAAAGAATTGAGGTTATTCAATATTCATCAGTTATCTCCTCTCCTTTTTCCCTTTCCTCTAAGGATGAACAATGCCTAATTAGTTCCTTTTTGCACAACCTTAGATGTAAGATTAATAAAATTTCCAAGTAACCATAGAAAACAATGAAGCGAAAAAAAATAAAAATAAAATAAAAATAAAAATAAAAATTCATTATTCAGTCCATAGTTATGTGAATGAAATCTCATTTCCCAAAATTTCACTGTAATTTGGTAAATGAAGCGATTAAACACTGCACGTGCCACATATTCTGGCAACAAAACCATATACGCCAAAACATTCTCTATCAAACCTCCAATATGTATAGTCTCTAACAACTACACACATACAAACATTAAAATGAAGCCTCATAATTCAATGAAGAGTATTTTTCCATATAATTAAATAATAGTAAATTTGTCCCCCCTTAAACAGCTTACAGTATGGAAAAAATTGGAAAACGTTTATGGTTACTGAATGTTAAAATTTACTACAAAGGCACCCGCCGCACCCCCATATCAATATCTGCAATAAAGAGCCCTACTTATATATAAAGCAAACCGTACTGATTACTAAATATAGATCAATAACTATTGAACAACAATCTCCCTATTAACGGTAAAATCGAAGTAACTAAAATATTGAAACAATAATATACACAATTGTGCTACTCTTCCGGTTGACCTTTCAATGCTCAATAGATCAACTCCATCCGCTTAAAGCTCGGCCTAGCAGTCGGATTCGAAAATTGGTGTCCCTTATGTAAAAAACAAAAATCAAATTATAAAGACCTGGGCTATTCCTAATCTGCATTTATCAATACGCTACCACGGCACTCCATTAAATAAATTAAAATGAAAAAGAACACCAAATAGAGTTCAAAATATAAAGACAGAAAAGGTTTGAGAAGTGCATACTTGGGAGATCCCAAGGCTCGACCTTGTAAATATCGATCTTCGGAAAGATTTTCCGCAGACTTTTCGACTCAAATAGTATCGAACCAATTCCTCGTCAGTCGGATGGAACCTGAAGCCCGGACCCAGAAAAGATGCAGATGATGCTTTCTTGTCCTTGGAATCCATTGCAATCCAAAAACTATTGATGAATTTTGAATTTCAAGAATTCGTTGTGGGGGTTGGAGGGTTAGGGTTTGTTAATGGACTCCCTTCGAAGAAAAGTGGAAATTAATTTAAGGAAAATGCTTGTTCAATAGGTTTCTATAATTATATATTAAGTTTATAAAAAGAAATTACAATTTTTGCACTGCGATTCCACATTGTGTGTCCTTTTTTCAAAAACAGTATTTGCAAATGTGTCATGTTGGATTTTGTTTCCCGTTTCTATTTCTGCGTAACCTAATTTTTACATCAGTGACGGATTGTACAAAATCAGAAATAATTAGTTCAAGACTTCAAGTTGGTAAGATTGGATTCTTTTATCCTTAGAAAATAAAATAAAATAATTAATAAAAAAGAACATTTTTATAGTTCTTTTAAGTGTTTTAACGCCTTTTTATCCTCCATTATTTCACATTATATAATGAGATGAATAATAATTTTTTGGAGAATATATGATTAAAAAAATGAAATTCTTTTGATTTTACGTGCAATATTATTTTATTGAAAAATGTGTAATTAATAACAAGAGAGAAAAATAAATTATAATTCAAGGAAATTAATGAATACATCACAAGAAGTCAAGAAGTTTCTTGAAAAGAAAAGTTATGAATCCCGCAAAGGCAGGAAGAAAATGAGAGACAAAAATGATTGGATGGTCTGTACAAAATCCATCTTATCAGGAATATCAGGAATAACAATAATCTCATAATTTGTAAAAAACTAAACAAATCTCATACAACAGAAACACAAAATTCTCAAAGACGTTTTGGGAGGAAAAAAAAAAATTCTAAGGACCTCTTTGAGGTCCCAAGATCAATTGTATTCAAAGAGATGGTTGGTTTTGGCTTTTGAATATTGATTCAAAACCAGTAAGAAATTATGAGTCAAAAGGGGAACAATGGAGATAAAAAGGAAGAAATGGTTGCAGTGGCAATTGACAAGGACAAAGGGAGCCAAGCAGCATTGAAATGGGCTGTTGATAATCTTCTCAGCAAGGGTAAACGCGTTACCCTTCTCCATGTCAAACAGAAGACATCTGTTGCCACTGCATGTAATTATCTCCTCTCTCTCTTTTTCTTTTAAATTAGTAATTGATCATTGTCTAGGGTCCACTAGGGTGATTTGAGATGGATTTGTTACATTCTCAATGCGTTATCAGGGGACACCATATTTGTTCATGCAAGAAAGTCTGAAACCGAATCAAGAAGAACTGTCAATGTATCATTAGCATGTTAAGATTGGAGATAAACTCCAACAATGAACATTACATTTGTGTACACGTCTGATATTTTATTCATAGACGAAAAATAAGATTGGGATAGGAAAGGTACGACCCTTGCTCTATTTCCTTGGTCTGAAAATAGCGGGGTGAGAAAGCTTTGCTTTCTATAAATCTCTCATACTTAAAATTTTTTTGCTGGGTGGGTGCGGTGGGGGTAGGGATTTGAAGCCTAATGTAACATCAAGGCTCATGAAAATTCAAAATGTGAGTTCTGTTTCTACATGATGGACTATGCATTTGACAATCAATTGTGGAAAATACTTTTCTGCATGATCTGCCATTGCATTGGATGTATTGAACTTGCACTTCCAACTTTACAAAGAAATATCTCCCTTAAAGCTCATGGACGTTTTCTCTGATTTTGCTTGTGGTTTCAGTGGGAAGTCAAGCTTCTTTCTGTGACAATGAATATAAAGGTCCAACCGACAGTATAACCAAGGAGATGTTTCTTCCCTTTCGTTGCTTTTGCACCCGTAAGAATGTAAGAACTACCGGTTGAACCACTTTATCTTAAAACTTCAGCAGCTAGGGAGAAGACATTATTTATTTAAATTTAGTAACAAGTCTTTTCAAATGCACAATTTTCTTAAATATAAATAGATTGCAATGAAACTTGAACCACCTCATCTACTTTTTTTAGATAGAAACTTTGGCTCAACACTACTTTCCTCAAAGTTTTGCTCTTTAGTGTTATAAATTAAATGTCTAATGCTTCCATCAACCTGTAAAAGAGAAAAAAATTAGTCATATGATAGAAGAAATGGATGGATGTTCATGTTTAGTATATGCTGGAGTGGACAAAACTGACCAAAAATAAGAAAGAGAGAAATGTAAATCGTTTATCAACTATCATGTCCTCTCATGTTGTCTCCATCGTATCAACCATACCCTTATAATACTAACTATAAAATTCTTTGTTAAAATGGAAACAGATACGTGTTACTGAAATTGTATTGGAAGATACAGACATAGCAAGGGCCCTTTGTGACTACGTTAAAAACACCTTGCTCGAGACTTTGGTGTTGGGTGCCCCGACAAGGAGTAGCTTTGCGAGGTACATATTTAGCTGTTTCAATTCATTAATATAAATTGGAAATATTACTTATAATTCTTAAACCCAAAAGATTCAGGAGTATTGATGTTCCAAGCAGTGTTTCCAAGGGGGCACCAGAGTTTTGCAGTGTATATGTAATATCTAAAGGAAAAATATCATACGTGAGATCTGCCTCCATTGCACTCCCCAACCAAACTCCTCGTACATTGCAGAATCAAACTAGCCTTCCTCTCACTTCAACTGATGCACGTCTATTGCAAAGCAGTACACGAGGTCTGCTTTTGAAGCATGTTTGGTATGCTGTATTTGACGTGACTGAATAACATTAAAAAAAATGGGGTTTAATTTTTATTGATTAGAAAGTCCATTCCTATCTGATACTATATACGAAACATGTATTTGTAGATTTATTGTTTTTCACATTCTTATAGAGTTTTGACATTACTACGAAAAAGCTAAATTGTCCAGTCTCAACAGGTAATTATGTCGATAAGGCACCATTTTCACCTGTAAACGCAATGGATGACAAGGATTCAATCAAGTAAGCTTCTGGTAGATTTACATAAATAGAAATAATACTGTTATTAACATGGACTGCATTCTGTTTACAAAGTTATAAAACAACCAGAAAAATATATCCTTGAACTCAAGTCAAAAGCATATATATGTAGTGCATTCATCACAAACATGCTTAATTGTTGTTGATTTAAGTAAAATTGCATTTAAATGGTTATTGTTGGTTGTTTGTAAACAATCGATATGTATACAGAACAAAGAAAATTTAGAAACGAATAGCATGTTTGGCATACCAAATTGGACAACACATGACAAGATTAAGGAAGAAGAAGATTTGAGTTTTGCCTGTTGGTTTGTGCAGTGGTTACCTATTACTGCGTATATGTTTGGAATGAATGAAATTAATGAATAACTTGTAAATACCTTTACTCACAGGTCACCATTTACTAGAGGTAAAGTTTCAAACAGATCATACAGTGAGCTGTCAGTACCAGATATTGATATATCATTTGTGAGCTCTGGAAGGCCAAGCACAGATCGTACAATCGCCTCATTTGACAGCCAGGAAGCAAATATTATCCCTCGTCTATCCAACAGCTCTGAAACAGATAGTCGACTAAGTTTTGGATCTCAGTATTCTGGATCCCGGTCATCTGACATGACGGGCAGTTTTGGAGTTTTTTCACCCAGCTCTCTGGAAAGTGGAAAATTTTCGTGGTCAGGATCCCAAAACCTGGTATGCACATAAAAGTACCAAATAAGAAATTCATGAAATTAATTTCAATTGTCGATCAAAGAAAGGATATAAAAACATGAAGTTCACTGGTAATATCAGCAATTGTGGAAGTCTCTAGAGCTTCATTGACAACATTGTTAATTATGGGGCCAATCCCCAGTCCACCACAATGCATAAGATGTCTCTTCATACATATAAATGTTGTTAGCATACATTGTCGGTTTGATATATGTTGGTCATTACAGCAGTCGTTTCCTGCTGCATTTGTTACATGTTAGAATAAATAATAAGCTCTCGTGTATAAGATTTTCCTATAAACTAAAATGGATTCTTGAAAGGTAATCAGAGGAAATTATCGTAACTTTTTGATTTGACAACATTGAATGAAATGCGGAGCCCTCATGTAAATGTATTTTCTCGAGTATGTAGGATGAAGTAGAAGCAGAGATGAGAAGGCTGAAGCAGGAGCTTAAACAGACAATGGAGATGTACAGCTCAGCCTGCAAGGAAGCATTTACAGCAAAACAGAAAGTAAAGCTTTGAGTTTTTTAAGATTGAATTCCTAATGAAGTCATTTATCCTCAAAATAATGAAATAACAAAAGGAATGTTCATAAAATGTATTTGTCATGCCTTGAAAATAATCGATAATAAAATCTTTCATAGGCACTGGAACTGCACCGTTGGAAAGTAGAAGAACAGCAGAGACTAGAAGAAGCACAATTGGCTGAGGAAGCAGCATTGGCAATTGCAGAGAAAGAGAAAGCAAAATGCAGGGCTGCTCTTGAGAAAGCTGAAATAGCGCAGAGGATAGCTGAACTTGAGGCACAGAAAAGAATCAATGCTGAAATGAAAGCGCTCAAAGAATCAGAAGAAAGAAGGAAAGTACTCGATAAGATGGTCCACAGTGATGTGAGGTATCGCAAATACTCAATAGAAGAGATTGAAGCAGCAACAGACTACTTCTCAGAATCTCGGAAAATTGGGGAAGGTGGATATGGACCAGTCTACAAGTGTTACCTTGATCATACACAGGTTGCTGTAAAGGTTCTTCGTCCTGATGCGGCCCAAGGAAGATCACAGTTTCAGCAAGAGGTATGATGCTACTAAACATTCAATTGAACTCGGAAAGTTACCACCTTCTCTCTTGGTAACACGAGCTTGTGAACTACGGGGCCTCTTTTTTTGTATTTGGCATATATATTGCTTAAAATTTCCTGCCTTCTTTCTGAGCACCATGATGCAGGTTGAAGTTCTGAGTACCATTCGACATCCCAACATGGTTCTACTCCTTGGAGCATGTCCCGAGTATGGTTGCCTGGTCTACGAATACATGGCCAATGGGAGCTTAGATGATTGTCTCTTCCGACGTGAAAACAATCGGGTGCTTCCATGGCAACTCAGATTCCGAATAGCGGCAGAAATTGGCACTAGCCTGCTTTTCCTCCACCAGGCCAAACCAGAACCTCTAGTACACAGAGATCTGAAACCAGGCAACATTTTGCTTGACAGTAACTTCGTAAGCAAGATCAGTGATGTTGGCCTAGCCAGGCTTGTCCCTCCTAATGTTGCTGACGCTGTTACACAATACCATATGACATCTGCAGCCGGAACTTTCTGTTACATAGACCCTGAATATCAGCAAACCGGAATGCTTGGAATAAAGTCTGATGTTTATTCACTTGGAGTTATGCTTCTTCAAATAATAACAGCCAAGCCACCAATGGGATTAACACATCAGGTTGAGAGGGCTATTGAGAAAGGGACCTTTGCTGATATGCTCGATCCAGCAGTTCCTGATTGGCCTGTAGAAGAGGCCTTGAAGTTTGCCAAGCTAGCTCTTAAGTGCACAGAACTGAGACGCAAAGATAGACCAGATCTTGGCAATGTGGTACTTCCTGAACTTAACAGGTTGAAATCGCTCGCTGAAGAAACAATGCCAAATTTCACAATGAGGAATAGTCCACGAACCACCCCAACAAAGCCAGTGTAGTTCTCAAGTGAGTTGATCATGTAAATAAGCTGCATCATGCTCGAGAAACTAAACAAATCGACAGAATAACTCCATTTTTTATGTTCTATTATTTGGGAATTACCTTTTTTTTTTTTTTCAAAGAGTCACTTTTCCACATTCATAATTGAAAAAGCCTATATATAGTTTTTCGTTTAGAATGCTTTCTTTTGTGCTCAAGAGTCAATTTTAGTCTTATAAAAAATGGCCTTCACCAACCTCTCTCCTTCTTACCCGGAACCCTGAGAGCCCCTCAGCAGGTCCCAAGTAAATGCAAATGGGGGAAGGAAGAGCATGGGAAATGAGGCAGTAGCTGGGGGATTTTAACAGAAAAGAAAAAGAATTACTTGTTATATAATTTTGAAAATGAATGTTTATTTCATTCTCTCTCCAAGGAACAAACCTCTATTCAACTGGCCTCTGTGAATAGCAATGACAAACGTATAAAACCAAACAAGATCCTTCAAAATATATAATGCTCGTCCACAAATTTTCATTAATATGTTTGTCCGTGTCAACTGTGAACTCTAGGAAGAATTGATGACTGCATCCCAACAAGAAGTATATGACTATCTGATTCGGATAAAGACTTTGTTCGATAATCTGTGAACACATAATGAGCTGTTTAACAACTTTTTGCAGGATACTGATCCTCAGTTATCAAAGCAGAAGTAGCCATTAAAGCACAGGAAACAATACTAATAGAAAATCGAATAGAGGGAGATACCAAGCTACTAACATAACTTTTCAGCACATGATCAGACTGAAGTTCAACAAAAAATTCCTCTAGTATTTGTTTCAAAATCTAAGAATCAAACGGATACGTTGTGCCTGTAGTTAATTACATATTCAGATGTACAAAAGAAGCTGCTTCAGTAATGTGCTTGCAAATTCCTATTTTATTTTCTTGTTGCATTATTTCGACGATCTGTTGACCCCTTGTCTTCCTACTCAACAAGGATTAAGAATATCTACCTACCTTTGTTTTTTATACTTGATCTTGGTCGAGAATAAGTGGTGCTTCTCTTCTTCAGATATAGATTTGGTGACTTTGAACATTTGAAGCATTCACTGGTTGTGCATTAATCAAGAAGTCCATTATGACCTAGGTTGTTCATTTTATGAATAGCATTATTCTTTGGGAAGATGAATTTATCTTCAGGGCACGTCCATTTAAGGTCAATGGACAACCCAAGAATACAATTTGGCATGAAAATTCGGGAGGTGTAAGATATAACTACATCCCAAGTTACAAATGAAATGCTTACATGGTTTATAAGCCTTGGGTGCCATTCCCTTAAACCCGGTGAGTTCTTTTCAAATTGATTGTTATAATTGGTACACATCTCATCTTAGAGGACCTTAGTTGTGGATGGGCAATCCAAAGAGGGCTACTTCCAATAGAACATATCAATGGAGTACTCTGGACACCCTCCCCTTACAAGTCGATTTCAAATGTGAGTTCTACGAATAGTTGTTACGTTTTTTTATCCCTTCGCCCCAAATCAAAGGATTTTGCATTAACTTTTTCTTAAGCTCTACTAATCGCTCCGAAATTCTCAGTCGCACCAAGACTAAAACGACGTGTTTGTGTTTTTTCCAAGCTTTACTAGTTTTTTGGAATCGCACTTTTTTCGCAACATGGCTAGAATGGCTTGTTTACGTCATTTTACCTTGGATCAAACCTAGTATATGAAATTATTATTTCATTTTAAAGATGTGAAATTTTATCCTTAACCAATACAAAAAATGGTTATTCAGATTATTTTCAAGTGCATTACGCGGAAACAGATTTAATTATGGATTTTGACTATTAGTCAAAGCTCAAAGGAGACAAAGTTTATAATTCCACATTTTGGCAATAAATTATTAAGCCCCTAGTTGGTAGAAATTAAAATTAGGTTTTTAATAGATTTTGATCGAAATTGATGAAATGTGTTGTTAAAAAGTTGTGAGTCCTATGAAATATATGGTTAAAATTAATTATTGATTTTGACTTAAAACTTTAATTGATGAAATGTGTAGTTAAAAAGTTACGAATCCCATGAAATATATGATTAAAATTAATTGTTGACTTTGACTTGAAACTTTAATTGAATTTTAATCCAAACCAAACAAGGGCTAAATATAGCTCGAAGAGGCAATATGCAATTCACCCAAAAGTAACTGACTGCAATTTAAAAGTTTTTAACTTTTATTCGGGCCAAAATCAACATTTATCAGAGTTTGGGTACCAAACTGTAAACTCTTACATTTTTTCACCTCTCTTCTTCGGCACGAAAACTTTGTTTTTATTCTCTGTTCTTCTTACTTTTCCCCTTCTCATTCAAGGTTTTCTTCTGCTAAATTACTCGAATTTTAGTTCGATCGATCGATCGATCCCAACAGGACCACATTATGGACGTGAGCGCAAGTGATCTCAATGCTCCCCACTCGATGGGAACCACTATCATCGGTGTCACCTACAACGGCGGGGTTGTTCTTGGCGCCGACTCTCGAACCAGCACTGGTAAATCCATCGTTTAAAAAAGATTTTTTATTAAGTTTTTCATTTTTGTGTTATTGTAAAGTTTTGGATTTTTATTTTGCAGGAATGTATGTGGCCAACAGGGCGTCGGACAAAATCACCAAGTTGACTGATAATGTCTACCTGTGTCGTTCTGGATCGGTACGTATTTATGTAACTGGTCCCTGTTTGTTGTACTTATGGGGAAAGGAAATGCCATTGTTAGGTTTAACTGTGAAAAGCAATTAGTTCATGTTTTTGTATTCTTGACTAATTTTAGGGATATGCTGCAGTTTGCATTTAAATTATATTTTTAACAAATATTATTTCCTCAGCGTAGAGGGTATGCTTGATAGCAATTTGGGTTTAGATCGTAGAAGTTTAAGCACTCATAAACGTGCTCAAATTGAGAGAAGAGTGCTATTACTTGTGCACTGTGAACACCTGAACAATGCATAAAACAATCTATTAAATAATTTAACCTGCCTGGAAGGAACTTCTGGATTAGATTTTAGTGTTTGAGAGAAAGAATACTCTATACAGGAGCTTTAGTTAAAAAATTAATAACAATGGTGAAATTATAGTCACCTGAGAGTTTGGGTTGGAGTTTAAATAGGCAGCTTGCTTCTAAATTGGCCTGACCTGTCTTGTCCTTTATGAAACTATAACACAATTCTCCCAGCACACCTGCTTTCTTTGATTTTATCCTTCATCTGGACTTCTGGCATCAAATAACTTTAGTGCCCTTCTTTTAGCAATTGTGTATGGTTAAAGGCAGCTAGGAAAATATTTGCCAACTATGTGGCTTCATGGCAGTGAATCAACTCAAATTTCTTGAAGCTTTCAGATTTAACTGGCATAATGAGACAAACCATGGTTTTTTTAGAAGAGCAGGTTTTAGATTTATTTTTTTCCAAGTCTTGATTGAAGATAAAGAGTTACTTTACCTTGCAAATTTGATCAGAGATAATTCCAGTAGGCATGTAACCGTAAAGTTAAAAGAGTGAAATCTTAAATAGTGGAGCAAGCAGGAACCAATTAGTTGAACAATCTTTAATGTTTTTCCGAATATATGTGTGTGTTCAGCTTCCTTTTCTTGAATAACACATTTTACAATGTTACTTTGCCAGGCTGCAGATTCACAGATTGTTTCTGATTATGTCCGCTACTTTCTCCATCAACACACGTAAGAAGATATTCATGCATTACAATCACTTACTTTACATTCGTCATGCATCCTTTCATTTATGAGACGATACTAAAAATTACTATAAAATAAAGCATGTGATTACGTCATAGTTTCTCCTTTCTTATGATGTATCTTCTTTTTAACAACCTTCATGGTGTCAATTTCTTACTCCACAAAGTCTAGTCGAATTATCTTTTCTGTCCTAACTTGAATCCCTTAAAAGAAAGTAATATTCTTTTACACGATAGTTTACTTTCCAAGAGAAATGGTTCCAATTATTATTTTTGGACTAACTTACAGATATTGGTTTTTTGGGTGGAACTGAAATTATATCAAGCACTTTAAAGTCGTAATTTTCTGGGAGTGTACTCTTATTATGTTGAAGTCAAATGGTTTACTCAGCAGAGAAATTATTGTGATGGCATGCTTCTTTGATGCAGGATACAACTTGGGCAGCCTTCAACCGTCAAGGTTGCTGCAAACCTTGTCAGATTATTGTCTTATAACAACAAGGTTTGTATAACTTTTTTATTAAAAAGTATCAGATCTATGTAATCTCTGCAGGTTCAAAACTGCTTTCAACATGTGAAAATTGTCATCCTTATTAGTCAGTTTCATATCAATTTTGTTAGTCTAACACGTGGAAATTGATTCTGGAAATCTAAGAGGATGTTTGGCCCCCATTTTTTCTGAAGAATTAGTTTTTGAATAGTGATTGATGGGAGAATGTGTGGTGGAAAAGTGATGAAAAATTTTAGATTTTTGTGTAATAATATTTTATATGGAGAATGTGTGGTTAAAAATGAGTACCGTAGAAAAATGAATGGAAAAAAAGGAAAAAGAATGGAGCTCAAACATGAGCTAAATTTAAAGGGGAGAAGTATGACCATGAATTTGAAAAAGATGGAAATATGTCAAAAATATCTGCTGTAAAATTTAAATTTCATTGTGACAAAAGTTTGTTATCATTTTTATCTTTAAAATTGTAACATAATTGAAACATACAGGTTACTAGCAGTTCCTTGCACTTCCTATATCAATTTCTAATGTATTTGAAATTATTTTCTTCAGTTCTTTTATTGTCTTTGCTTTTGGCTAAAGTTTTTTTACTACTTGAAGAATCTGTCTTGCAAGTTATCTTGGGACCCAAAAAGTACAAAATATAGGAAGTTATTACAGACTTAATATGTAAGTTTTATGTTTTCTGTAACTAATGCTTCCTTAATTGCACCTTTATCTCTTGGGAGTTGGGAATTATTTGATGGGAAAAATAAACATACAAATGGTTTGTCAGTTATTTTATGATTTTTATGTTTTTTACTCTTATGCCTTTTACTAGGTCTGAGGAATGTGTTGGAGGTAGCAGTTTATTTTTATTTACTTATTTATTTTTTTGTGATATCTGTAAGTATTCTGACCTTGCAGAATATGCTGCAAACTGGTCTCATTATTGGTGGATGGGACAAATATGAAGGTGGTAAAATATATGGAATACCTCTGGGAGGGACAATCTTGGAGCAACCTTTTGCTATTGGAGGTTTGACCTTCCTATCCTTTTCTTATAAGAGTTACACGGTAACTTCGTGCTTTTTTGACTTTGCCTAGTTTTTTAAAATTTTTTGGAAGTTCCTAGCTGTTTAACTAACAGCAGTCTTGTTCTTTCTCAACTGGTATCGAGCTTGTTGATTTAGCTTACTGGTATATCTTGTTGTTTATAAAGTTTTTGACCCAAGCAAATTTGTCTGTTATTTATTTTCTCTGGATTTTGACAGTGTTAGATGGTATTGTGGAAGTAGTAAATCGGTTTTATAAATCATAATTGCAACTATTGTATCCTCAACCGACTTTGGTAGTTGTAAATTTCAATAAGGAGCTTTTTAATTGGGTGAGTCTAGTTCTAGAGCACAACCGGGTCTATTTAAACCAACTTAGATGTCTGTAGTGATATTCAACACATGTTTCCACATTATTAGTTATGTATGTTCCTATTATCCTCAAAATATAACTATATTTAATCACTAAATAGATATTATATGTATACATAAAGTGAAACTTCACAAACTAATTAGAATTGTCTTTCAGGCCTGATTGGTTCCAAACTTGATATTGTCACCCACTTTCTTATCTCTATGTAGAAACTTTTTAAGGATCCTCTTATTGATATTTTGCTGTTGGTTTTGCTTTAAATTAATGAAGTACATTCTGGTACACATTTTCCATTTAGCACCTTAGTTTTCCATAATCTAAAGGCTCACTATTTTGTGTGTCCAATGACATTATCAGATGCATCTCAAAATATTTTGTGATAACTTGCTATTATTCAAGATACAGATTAATTGGCTAGTGTTCCAGCTCATGGTTGAGGGTTTCGATTCCTGATAATTGTTTTGTTTCCCATTAGGATCTGGCTCCAGCTATTTGTACGGATTCTTTGACCAAGCGTGGAAGGAAGGGATGACCCAAGAGGAAGCTGAGGTTTGTATATCGCGATTGAAATATATATGAACTGTTACTAGTTTTCCTATTTATGAAGGTTTAGGAACGTATCCTCGAGTACGTATCACAGCCTAATGTTTTGCAACTACTCTGTTCAACTTCAAACAAAGTATATAATTTAGATTCATATATGGAGACATTGGTTTGATCTAACTATTCTAGTTGGGAGGGGCTTGTCACTTCCAGAGAACCTCCGCCTGGAATGGGTGCTTTGAATGAAGCGCACATAAATTGGTTCACTTCACACTTTTGTGGTTTTCAACGTGAACAAAATCTATCTTGTTTTCATAGATGCTATGAAAAAATTTGCAAATTATTTTTCTTGTCGGTCTGTTATTTCAGTAATTGTGGGCATGTTTACCATGAATATGGCTGACTGCTAATTTGTTCTCTCTCTCTGTCCCTGCAGCAATTAGTCGTCAAGGCAGTCTCTCTTGCTATTGCTCGGGATGGTGCTAGTGGCGGTGTTGTTCGGACTGTGACTGTGAGTTAACTTTATTGTATATGCATTATATATGCTCCTACCTGGTGAATCTCCTCCTGATGTTGATGTTGGACAAGAACTTCAGATCTTTCCTTTTATTCTTGTTGGATTTCTTGTTTCCAATAGCCCCCTGCACATGGTTTGATTGACATTGATTAAATTTTTGCTCAACTGTGAAGTAGTCGTGTTTGGCTAAGCTTTAAAAGTTTTCGTATAATTAAATAAGTTGGTTTAAGCTAAGCTAACCCTTGTTACCTTTTGAAACCGCAGATTAACTCAGAAGGGGTTACAAGGAAGTTTTACCCGTGTGACAAGCTATCACTGTGGCATGAGGAGCTGGAGCCTCAGAACTCACTGTTGGATATTTTGTCGGCAGGTAGTCCTGAACCAATGGTCAGTTAGATCCAAATTGTTGAACATCAAGTGGTAGTTGTGCACACTGGATTACATGGGATGAACTTTACTATTTTCTTGGAAATCTTTTGCTCTTTCTTAAATTGTTTGAGGTTAATTAAATTTCTGTTTCAGCAGTTGAATGGCTCCCATATCGTTGATTTACTCCTTGATACCAACTTTTTGGCATATTTTCAAAACATCCCTATTCTGTGGAGACATTAAAATCGTGTGTACTGATAACAGGGTACTATGGCCCCTCCCTGGGATCATGGATTCTTTGTTTGAAATGTATTAGAAAGGAATTTGGTGTTTTATGGTATTTCTCTCAACTGTTCTCTTATTTAAATTTAAGGGAAGGGGAAAGTTTATCAATCTCTTTGCTTCTCACAGTTTCTTTCCAACCAAACGCAAGAGTGGGTTTTACTTAATGTTTCATTTACTTTTATATGGTTGCTATCCAATATTTAAATATAATAAGATTTTGAACAAGGATTAAAATCCATATTCCACACAAAATACAAAATGGTTAACATAAGATATATTTAGGTAGCTTAATTTTGAAGTAGAGAAAATCATGGGTTGACTGATTCTAATTTTCGATTGTGGCATTTTCAAGTCTCAGGACCTAGTTTTCGCATAAGAATGCAGGTTCAGAGGCATAGACATGGAATTATCAGAGGATGAAACGAAATAGTTTCATTTATATTTGGAAAGGATCATGTTTAACTGAAAAGGCCACCCCTACCCCCTGAAGCCACCTTGCACCTCTACAAGACTACACAACTATCTAAAATTCTTCGTAGTATTTGCAGCAAAGTATGTAAGCAAATAAAATCCTCTCAAAAGATTATTTATATATATTTGGAGCTCCTTGCCGGGAAAAAAAAGGCCACTTCTCTGAAACTCATTTGGGGAAAGATTTCATGGACTGAAAAATGTATACATTATACATACACTCGGAAACTACGTTATACATGTTTCAGAGCTTTCTTGCTACAACGAACTTTAATGGCGATATTGTCTTTACAAGAGAGGAAATATTAATATCATAACAAGCAAATTCCTGCCAAAAGCTTCTGTACCAGACTAGGTTGTCCCTTTGTCCCAGTCCATATTACAAGATCTTAGGCCTTGATCAATGGCTGTTGTATTAATCTGAGGCTATGAGTTCAAAGTAAAGAAGAACCCAGAAATGGCAGAAATTTTTCATGTGTTAGAAAGGACGAACTTTCTACACCATATCGTTGTTAAGTTCCGACGTGGAAGATTTATTTTTTTATTTTTTTATTTTTTTGCTAATTTACACCATTGTCTGAGCTGCTACAATCTTGATTTGGAAGGATGCTGTTTCCAAAATCTCCATCCAAACTCATTTGTTGGATTTCTTGAGGTGAAAGGATCTTGATGCAGCGGACGCAGCTCACGAATTCCCTGAATCAAACAAATTACCATAATATTCAGGGTAACATCATTTTACCCAAGGAAGCAACCATTCGTATATGGAACAAAAAATTGAAGTAAAAAAGAACACAGAACATAGGCCGATATGTCTTCTTCAAACAAATACAAGGAGAAGGCAGAAGTTGATAAACAAAGCTGAAATTAAAATGATGAATTTGAAGACTTACTCCCAAGGATCATCCCCAACCAGCAGGACATCATTCTCATGATCCACATACACGAGTTTCCAACCGATTCTCTGTCGGTCCTCGAGTTGTCCCTCTATGCCAAATCTACGAGCCAGATCTTGTTTAAGCTCTTCATAGCCCGAGTAACGTGCAATATCAATTGATCTTCCGACAGCTCCACGCTTGTACACCTTCATAGTAACATGCTTGCCAAGTTAGGCCTCAAATCTTCAATGAAAACAGCATAAAAGATAAATTAATTCATGTCTTTGTAACATTGAGCATAAAGTATCAACCTTTGTATAAGTTCGCATTCGAGGGATCTGTGGTGGTGGAGCCCACGCTCCTCCATTCATGAAGCTGTTATCATTTATTGTGGAATCAATAGAATTGAATGTCATATCTGGAACTCCAAATGACTGGGAAACCATTGATGATGAAAGTTCAGGATGAGTTTCCTTAAGGTTTTCATAGTTGGAAAGCATCTCTCCTCCAGATGAGAGATTATTCGAGAAATCTCCTGATCCCACCATGGATTTTGTGATCAATGGGTCAGGTATTATAGGCATGCCTAACTGGTTGCCACTGTTAGCAGCCCCAAAAGGAACATTGTTATTCCTTCGATCACCCTGAAGTTCCCTGTCCTGACTCGTGGCTCCAAACAACATTGACTGAGAATTGAAAGATGCGGGATTTCTTTGCTGTGTCTGGACATCATTTTGAGAAAGAACCGATGTTGCTGAACATGAGCTGTCCAAATAATCTATATGAGCTCCAGTAGTATTGAGGTATGTGCGTGTTGCAAAAAATCCTTGGTTCTGACTTTTGGATATGTCCACCGAAGGCTTGATGTCAGGTTTTTTCTGCAAATCCTTAACTAGGTTACCATTAGAAGACATGTTCTTTATGCCAGTTGAACTCAGCAGAGTGGCAGAAGACTGAGCCCTCTCATCCCCTGTTATTGTACTTCGGTGGTTTCTGCCATTGACCGTAGACTGAATAGCACCTGGACAGTTGTTTGTGGATGGTGAAGTCGAACGAGACGGAACCTCATCAGTGATCCCAGATTGGCCTCCACCCGCAGCTCCCATCAACAAACTGCTATCACCTGCAGAAAGCTGGTTATTCATTGGGTTCGATGTGTTTCCCACAAATCCAGACAATTCTGATTGTGTTCCAGATTGTTGGTGTTGCTGAAGTTTTGGTTGGGCAAACAAGAGATTGGTTTGGTTATTATTTCTTGTCATCTGCTGTGGGATAACATGCGACTGCGGGAGCATAGTCGATTTTGATTGAGATGCCTCTGGCAGTTGGCCCGCCACAGACCAAGAGAATTTCTGGGAAATGTCTAAAAGCGGCTTCTGCTGCTCCTGGTTTTGTGTCAGTTGGGAAGGTATTTGTATTGCAGATTGCTGTGCTAGAAGTGATTGTTGTTGCTGGTGGAGTTTCTGTAGAAGTTGAAGCTGAATTTGATTCTCAGGCACATGCAACTGTTGGCTTACATGATCCGGGGATTGAAACAACATCAAGTCTTGCTGCTGGACATGACTAGGATTCTGCTGCTGTTGAGGCAAATTTTGCGGAAGACTTCTCTGAAGGTGATTGTTTATAATGGACTGTTGCTGCTGCAGAACATTCTGAGATGGGTTTGGATTCTGTGACTGCAGAAGTTGCGTCTGAACTTGGCTTGTTGGTAAAGTTTGATTCATTAAATTTTGTCCTGGTGGTTGCATGGTGTCAGTAAACTGCTGTTGTGTCTGTGTAATCGAGGCCAGTGGGTTCAATGTGGAGGCCAGGGGCTTTTGGAGCTGATCTAGTTGTTGTACGGGTTGGGTTGGCCTCGGGGTATTGAACTGCAAGTTGTTATGTTGAGGTGCAGGGAAACCTAATTGATGCGACAGATCTGCACCCGAAAAGTTTTGTAGAATGGAACTAGACAAAGGATTTAAGCAGTTTGGTTGCATTGAGTTACCCAATGAGGGGTTTTGCTGCATGTTCATCCACTGAACTAAGCTCAAGCCGTGCAGAGCTTGAGGATCCTTCGTACCAAAGTCGTCTCCAAGCCAGGGCATTGTCCGCCTGAATAGATTATCGGGATCAGACAAGTCATCATCTGCAATGAGAAACATAATAAATATTACTCCTTTCCAAATGGATATATAATTCGACTTATTGAATCCTATTTTCCTTTTACCTGGCATTCCTGGTTGCCTTGGGCGCTTTGAACGGAAGAAAGGTGTGGTGGGGCAGATGAAAAATGGAGCAGTTACAGGCTCGATCTCCCAAATAGAGACACGGTTGCGCCTCTCTCCGGCAGTTGATTCATCCCAGCCGACCTGGTTACAGAACACGAGTGCTTAGATAGTTTACCTACTTGAAATGCGGGAGTAAAATATTTACTGAAGGGCAGTGTATTTCACTATTTTTACCTGCAAATTACGCCATTGGGAGTTCTTCCATCTGACTGGATCCAAATCACTGATACCAGTTATTGTGCCCATGTACCTGCAGAAAGCATGCAGCTGAGATGAGTGGAAGGTAGGGATAACAAAAACACTAAATTTTTGATTTTTTTTTTTTTGTTATTTTTAAACAAATATAAGTAGAATATTGGCATATTAACATTGTTTCTGCTACCTTCTTGTTCCCGATTCTTCAGTTTCAAACACCATGCGGAAGCGCATGCCTAGAGATATTTGGTTACTGCAAACTGCTCTATAGTACTTGGCTAAAGGGATAACGAATTCTGACGGACTAGCCCTGCTCAGGTTTGAAAAAACATCTCAGTAACCTTGGATAGAAGCAACGTCATCTACACCAAATGTCCATGACATGAACAGATTATTCCGCAAGTATAGCAAGAAATAAGAAAAGTGATGACCTTGGATTGTAAAACACGGTGAAAGGACTATTATTTGCAGCGGCATGGGCTGCTGCTGCAAGAATCCCAATGTGCATGCTATCACTTGACAAAACTGATGACGATAGGTTAGTTGGTTGTCTGTTTGCCCGTCTGATGCCCAACAGAAGGTGCTGCTTTTCATCCCTGTTCATGAGCACGAGACTACTGATTATCTCATTCTTTGGGCAACTCTAAAACTAATTAGAAGTACACAAGGTAAGGGGAAGAAGGAAAGAAATCTTTCAAAGGCTTACATTCATTACCTAATGAATAAAACTGAGTCTCCTGCGAAAAGCCTCTTTCCGCTGACAAAAAGACTCCATCCAGTTGTAAGCAAGTGACGTTTCGGTTGTCCTGAAATATTAGAAATTGCAATCATTTAAAGAAGATGTAACTCTACCAGAAGCAGAAAATAGAATGAAACCAAGAAATAGCAGCATAGCGAACGTACCTCTATAAATATGGCGAAATGTCCATATGTTCTCGTGCAAATCCCTAGCCACAAGCTCTTGAGCAGGTGGTTGCATTGTGAAATCCTAAATAAATGAGTATTCTTTTACATAAGCTGTAAATGAAAAGAAGGTAGTAGAGAAGAGGACTTTGAAAGAAGGATTCTTACGAACCAGAGAAGGAAATGTCTTTTCTGCTGCACGGCGAGGTACAGAAAAACCACCATGAGTGCTAGTATCACTTGCAGTCAAGGTTTTACAGAAAAACTCCGTTTGAGGTTTGTTTGCTTTCATCGAAAGATCTGATCTTAATAAAGCATCCTTGTCAAACTGCACGGCAGAACCATAAAGTCAGTTTTCTAAGTTGGACCATGTGAAGCCTAATTGTATTGTTCACTTATCCCCTCCACCAATCCATCGAAACGTAGTTTAATTATGGGGTCTATTGTGCAGTCATATCTTTGTATTAGGTCGCCTTAGTTTCCAACGTTATATAAAAGAAATTGAAGGGTGTGAATCTCCATTGTATACTTCTTTCAACCCCTAATTTCAGTCTCTATGCTCTTAAACTCAACTTTCAAAGACGCAAATAAAAGAATGAAGTTGCAATGCACCAGAAATTCTTCAGTTAAAAACAGGTCCCTACCGTAGGAACTGGTTGGAGTGTCATCTGCGCATAAACTTCATCTGTTTCTGGGTCAGCCTAAAAATGCAAATGAATTAAGTACCGTTATTATCAAGTTCTTGAAGAGAAATAGAAGAAGCCGTAAGTTGAGGCAGCATACAAGCAAAGTGACATTGTGAAGAAGGCATAGTAACTTTGACGGAAGATTTGGATAGTTTGGAATTTGTGCATCCACGTCCTTTTTCATTGATGCAGCAACCTGAAAATGTAAATTTACAAATATTAACATAAGAACAAGAATCATCTTTAGATTAAAAAAAAAATGAAAATTTCTTCAGTAGTTTCACTTATGATCACTATCAGTTTGTTCGATAACGTGCATTATACATTGTACTTTCAAGTCCGTCATACCAAACACATTGTATCTCTCTCAGCAAATGAAATTCTTAAAATTATATTGTCTAGCAGCGATATAGTACTCGCAATGAATTTACCGTCATAGTTTGACTTTGCTAAGATATTTAATCAGAAAATTAAAATCTTGGTCCGTAAATTCTTGAGTTCAAATCTCACCATCAATCCATCTCAGAAAACAAAATAAATTCATTCTCTCGAATCTCGTCCATCAACCAACCCACACCAGCACAAGTGCACAGGTTAGCATGGTCCAATACATGCTAGTTAACCTTTTGACAAAATCTAAAGGCACTCAATTTTCTAGATCTTATGATCTGATTATTTAATCCAATTAACAGATAATAAAAGCTAGGAGCGATGTACCTAAATAAATGCAAAAGCACTTATGTAACTAACTTGTAATAAATAATAATGTAATGAATCCATGCATGTGACCAAATTATGCTACAGATTTAACAAACTCAGCAACTGTCTGTTTGTCTGTCTAAAATTAAATTATGGCGTGTTTGTCTGCATAAAATTCTCTTTGTGACAGTACAAATCGAGATGATCACACGATTTTGATCATAGTGTGACACGACTAAAATTATCGACCCGGCCTATGGACTTCATTTTTTCCATTCATAAGCTTTCTTGTATAGACCGTTCCGTCCTGCAACACGGTCCGTCACAGGCTGAACCGTGATTGAGCTTCTTATCTCATGTGTTCGGGCTAGTTTGGCGACAATTTTGAAAAGTCAAAATTTGTTTTTGAGATTAAGAAAGTGCTTTTGAAAATGTTTATATTATTTTCTGAGTGCGCTTTATCGGATTAGAAGAACTTTTAACAAAGTGGGTCAAAATTAACATCCTGGAGAAGCACAGTCCTTGCACATTTTGAACTAAACAAAGGTGCAGTTTATTTATATACATAAATCAACTCATGGTGGTAATAAAAAAGACCTGTTCACTGTGGCCTTGAGGGAAGTAAACGACGTGGGTCCCAGCGACCGGCATATTGACCAGAGGGCCGGCGCATGCTTGCCATAGCTCTGGGTTTATACTCTTCTTCTCACCTGCGATACGTCATTCGATTAGACAAAATATATTTTCTTCCATATATTTATATATGTTTTCATTGATTTTCTTCCAAAAGAGCACCGAGAGAGTGTGGATATATATAGATATGCAGAGAGGGAGCAAGGAGGGAGTGAGACCTTCAGCTGAGTCGGAGGTGGTGGCCGCCGGTTGAGCTCCGGCTCCGTTTGCCGGTGTCTTCATTATTGATTTGTATTCAGCTAAAATAATGGGCAGAGTTTCTCACTGGATATACATCCTGCCGGAGAAATATCGAGCTCCGATTTAACCCAAAGAAAGAGAAACGACCTTTTAACTAAATCAAAGAGTCAACTTTCCCTTTCAGCTAAGAAAACAAATTCTTCTGCTAATCAAAACGTAAAGGGGAAAAGGGAAATGAAGGATTAAAATTTTTAGTAGGATGGGAACCAATGTTTGGTTTTTAGTAGGGAGGGATATGTTTCCGGCGAAATGAAGAGTGAGAAAGTATGAGGGAAACAAAAGGAGATTTGGAAAAGGAGAAAATGTATGCTGAGTGAATTGCCCCCTCCCCTCTTCCATTCACACACTGTGTCTTATATTTATTTATTTATATATCTATATATATTATATATTGCTTCCTCTTTTTCTCATTGTTCTTCGCAAAAAAAGCTCTCTTTTGCAGTCTGCAGTTTCACACAAATCTCTCTCTTGTTTTTAGGACAAACTTTCTTGCTCTTGTTGTCTCTCTCCGTGTCTCTCTTTCTACTCAAAGCTTTAACCTTTTTCGTAATATTTAAATATTGTTTTGTTGTGTGTATAATGTACATATCTCAGTTTTCGCTCTCTATGTCAACCATTTTCTCTCTATATCTATATATGTGTATAGAATAAATTCTATACATGAATTACAACCCCAATTTGGATGGCTTTAAATGTGGGGTCCTTTCATTTAATCTATCATTTAAGGTCATCTAAACTGTGGTTGTAACGGGAATAGATAGCATTAATCATATGTATAAGGCAACACCATAAAAAAGTAATGCTATTCATCCACATTGAGGTTACATTAATCTCAGTCTAGGTGACGTTAATGTGGCATTAAATAATATGTGAAAGTCATTTAATTTCACATTTCATTTAACCTATAATTTAGAGCCACATAAAGTAAGGTTGTAATCTCAGTGGAGATGAATAACATTACTCACTTTTTATAGTAATTGCGTGTCTAACAATTTTTCATTCATTCTTATCTTTAAACTTTCCATTAATTAACACATTTACTCGATAATAGTTTTACGTTCAAAAGTTCGTCGAAAATGACGTAAAACAACTCATATCTCCATCATATTTAAAAAAAATAAAAAAATAGAAGGTGCGAAAAATATATTTCTCCTATTTCAAATTATGAAAAAGAAATATTTTAATATAAATCATCATCGAAGACAAAAAATTTAAAAAAAAAATAATTGCTAGAGTGAACAAAAATTGAAGAACTTAACTACAATTAAAATGTGGTATAGTAAATAAAAAATGTGGTGACAATATAACCGCTCGATTCATATATTGTGCCTGAAAAATTTGGCTGGTAGGGTTTGGCCTTAAACTTAAGGGGAGTGAATATTTGTTACAATTGCCATCTCTCTCTTTTTTGACCTCATTAATTATATGAAAAGGACTACAGAGTTTTGGTTAATTTTATTTTTGTGGATTGGTTTTGTAGAGGTCCGGTTTGAAAAGTGACAGTTGATAAAAAAACATTATTTTGTGTCATTTCGGGTTTGCAATAATGCAGGAAAAAAATTATTGCAATTTTTTTGTTTCTCAATTAGGTTAATTGGGAATAAATTTTCAAAAATAGTAGTAGTAATAATTGAGGAAACTATATTGAAAACAATTATTGTGGTTATTAATTATACGGTTGAAATTACTATAATGTTTCTCCTACAAGTTGTAATAAAATCATACAAATAAAGTTGCAAATTATTTAACAATTCGTGCCAAAATAGAAAATTTTGCTCCATAGTTCGATCTTAGGGTTTCTCTTGATCTTCTCTCAATAGTGCATTTCACCGTCAAAATGCCCTAGAAGGGAAGTTCCACGAACTTCTCAATCAACTAGTCGTAGTTCTAGTCCATATTAGAAGTAGAAGGAGCTAGGAGGATCTTGGAATTAAGTTGAAACATCTACCATATTCATATTCGTATTTTTATACTCATTTTCATATTAATAGACGGATAGAGATCTATGTCAAACTTCCAACTTAATGCAGCTAACATTATTACTTCGTAATTCTTTTGTTTGCTTGCTTACTTTGTGAATATTGGTTCAATTTCTTATGGTATCCCAAATTCGAGATGTCAGTAGTTACCTCCTGATCAAAAGTATCGTCAGCAAATTTTTTGTCATTTGTCCCTTAGGAATTAGTTCAAGATCAACTCGCTATGTTGATGCCATAAAACCACATTTCACAATATTAATTAAAGGGTAAATAAAATATTATCAAATTATTGTCAAAAGGGTTATTAGCACAAAACGTCCCTA
>CAIGRR010409112.1:0-10711 GCA_903798365.1 Fraxinus sp. 1973-6204
ATAGACCAAAATCAATTATTCACAAAGAAAGAAATGAGTATTGTATAAGGGGTTAAGAAGAATAAAATAGAATTTTAGGGTATAGTATTCAATTATGAAAATTACTAAATGTTATATATAAAATAGAAAATGAGGATTTTGATTGCAATTTGGACTTAGTTGAGTACTAAGTAGCACTATATTTTCATTTTATATAAGCAAAACCTTAAACCACCTATACAGAAAGAGAAAGAAAGGGAAAAAAAAAGGAGAAAACGGAAAGGAAAAATAAAAAGAAAAAAGAAAAAGAGGGAAAACCTAGCGTCACCACCTTTCTTCACTTTCTCGATCACAACGCTATATTTATAGAGAGCAGAAACGGAAAAAAAAAATGAAGAAAAAGAAAGAAGAAGAAGTAAAAACGACGAAGTGTCCAGTTCGAGTCCCTTCAGGACCACTGAGGTGAATACCGGCTGTAAACTTCAGGGCCCCGTGGAATTAGTCGAGGTGCGCGCAAGCTGACCCGGACATCCATGGTTATCAAAAAAAAGAACGACGAAATGTCCGATTGAAATTTAGAGGATCCGACACAAATCCCATACCCCTGTCGTGTCTTGTCCAACATGTGTACTCCGATTATTTTGAAGATTCCGAACATCAGAGGCTGAAAGTGAGATCTATGTTTGGTGCTTGTCCAAAATCATTAGGATCTGCCACAATGAGTTTTATGCCTTTGGTCTGTAAGTTCTCAGATAATATTTAGATATCAGAAGTTATTAGGAAGCTGAAATAATAGAGCTAGTAGTGGGATATAGAAAATATTTATAGACCTCATTTGGAATTTTTAACACATGCCTTCTGCAAAAACGAATTTCAGCAGCAAATTCATGCAGGAAAATTGTTTCTAGGGAAGTAACATATTGATCGTTTATTTGGAAGTCAAAACTCTGGTATGAGTTCTTGTTGTAGGATGAAACAAACAAGAACCTGATTTATAGAAGGAGAGAGAAGAGAAGAGAAGAGAACAGGGGGAGAAATGGGAGAAGAGGAGGAAGAAAAGGGGGAGAGAGAGAAAGAAAGGGGAGAAACTGAGTGACGAAATCGGGGAAGAAACTATTATATATTTAATTTATCGAAAGTGTAACTATAGAATGCATTAGCTCCCTTTAAATAGGGTTTAAACTAATCTGATATAAGTTTGAAACAACCAATAAAATACTAGAAAATCTATAATATAATACCCTAAGGCCTGTTTGATAGGCCTCCATTTTCCATGGAAAATGGAATTCAATTTCCAATTGCCACTTTTAGGTTGTTTGATAGCATTTTTTTTACTTGGAATTGGTTTTCTTGCTTTGGGTGCACGTGACCCATTTTCTTAGTTTTGGGTGAATTTGTTTTCCCGCCTTTTAGGTGGTTTTTTGTTTTCCATCTTTTTTTTTTTGGCAATGGATACAAAATCTATCCACAATTGTAAAAAAGATTATCCCTTAAATTGACTATTTCCATGTAAAACAAAGTCAAACGAATACCAAATTTTTTTCAATTTTTATTTTTTAATTTTTTGACAATCTAAACAAATTATATCCCCAGTTGTAAGAAATTTTATCCCTTTAATTGACAATTTTCATGAAAAACAAAGCCAAACGGATCAGGTGGAAAATTATACCAATCAAAAACATTTAATTACAATCCCCAGTAAAACAAATTATAAGCATTTCAATTCCCAATAAAACATTTTCTTTCCACCCATTTTCCACTTTTGCAATCAAACGGACCCTAATTACTTTTTCTAAAATTAGACTAAACTTGGAAAGTCTTCATATAATATGTTTAATAGGATCCCCATTAATTCTTCTTCAAGACAAGGAGAACAGATGCAAGAAGTACTTGCTTAAATGAGAAAAAAAACAATAATAGGTGCTATGGCAGCACAGTTGTTCACTATTTAGTCAATTACCTAGGATTAGGAGCATTGAAATATTGCTTTTGTGAATTATATATTCAGCTTACCAAAAGCAAGAGGTTAGCTTCTCCGTTCCTAAGCTAAGTCATCAACATGAATTGAAGCCAAATTTCATCGCATTATGCCTCCCCCCCCCCACCCCCCCACCCCCCGCGCGCGCGCATCTATTAGCCTAATTTAACTGACAATTTATTTGTATTATAAGATATGAATGACTATATCCAATGGTAATTTTGTCGATTTACCATGACTTTTGTGTATTGTTTCCTCTTTGGTATGAGCGTTTTTATTTTCTAACTGTTAATATGTCTATGTACTAAATTAAGGGCAGAGTCAAGTTTATACAAGGAGCATGTGGACGCTCTATCCAAGGAGCTCAACCAGTGGAAACAACATGTGGAAGAGCTTGAAGAGAAGGAAAGATTGGCAAATGAAAATGTAATTTAAAGTTCCAACCATTTAATTTGTCTTTATCTTGTATGATGGTTTAACAATGCAAAGGACTAGAGATTTCTTCCTTGTCCTTTATGTATGTATCATTTTCAAATCTGATATTTAATAATCTTAACTAGGTTGAAGGTCTTATGATGGATATTTCTGCTGCTGAAGAAGAAATCACACGGTGGAAAATAGCTGCACAACAAGAAGCTGCAGTAGGGAAAGCAGTCGAACAAGAGTATGTAGCACAGGTATAGCTGAGGAAGGGCAACTCAATTTGCTTTTCTTATTTCTCGTCTGTGGTTATTTTTGTGAATTTGACCGGGTTTGTGTATGGTATACTGAACGAGCTTTCTGTGCCTAAAGATATGCTGGAATAATTTCGATTTGGTTTCTGAAAGCAAAATTTCTAATTATTCTCTCCAAATTGGAGCTTCTCCAGTACCATAATTATTAAGCGCACTGGTTCTGAAGAGTTCTACATAATTTGTTGATCATTCCAAGTATGAGAAAACGCTACATATTAAGTTTTGTTATGTTTTTTTCATTGATAAATTTGTATCTCACCACAATTCTCCTGACCTTGTGTAAGCCACCTTCAATGGACAGACCTGTCTAGAAGAGATCCTGTATTATTTTTTTCATTTATAGTAGTAATGACAAGTTTATACTTTTTGTCCCGTCTTTTTTATTCATGTCCTTGGCCATGTTTTCCGAAGTCGTAAAAGTTACTTTTAAGAATGGAATTAGACTCAATCTTGTGTCCATGGTTCTGCAGTTGGAAGTCGTGGGCCAGGAACTCGAGGAGGCAAAGAAAACTGTAATTGAATGGGAGAAAAAGCTGAAGTTCAAAGAAGAAACAGCAGCGGCTGCTATGGCAGCAAGAGACGCTGCTGAGAAATCATTGAGATTGGCAGATATGAGGGCATCTAGGCTGAGAGACAGAGTCGAAGAGCTGACTCATCAACTCGAAGAGCTAGACACCCAAGAAACCTCAAGAACAGGACTCACTCGGCCGAGATATGTATGTTGGCCATGGCAATGGCTTGGCTTGGATTTTGTCGGCTCACGTCCTTCAACAACACCACAACAAAGTGAAAATGAAATGGAACTTTCTGAACCCCTTCTTTGATTATCTCTTAAATGTTTTTCATTCCTTTCTCTTTGTATTTTTTGTGATACTTGAAAATTGTGACAGTTTCACTTAATTTGGTGTGTATTGCATATTTGTTGTCCAGATGTTTTCCAAAATTAGTTGTACTTTACCACGAACCTTGAGAATTTAAAAGGTTCTTGATTCAAGGTACAATATAGATTGTGACAGTTTCACTTAATTTGCTTTGTATTGCATATTTGTTCTCCAGATGTTTTCCAAAATTAGTTGTACTTTACCACGAACCTTGAGAATTTAAAATCTTCTTGATTCAAGGTACAATATAGAGGCAGATTAAAGGATTGTTTATAATTTGAATTTTTGAATTTATTTAATTTTGAACTAAGTTAACCGTGTGGTGATCTGAGATGTAGACATAGTTAGGTGGGAAGTTTTGGTAGGGATGGCACATCTATCAGAAGATATCGTAGGTGTCTTGAGAGGAGATCAATGGGGACCTCGCCTAGAGCACAAGGATTAAAACTTATTTGATTCTAATTTTTAGTATAAATATGAGAGGTGAAAGTATGGCTTGATGATTCTTTAAAATTTTGAAATTTGAACTGAAAATCATCTATGAAGTCGAAACTAACAACAAATTAAACTTATAAGAGAAGGGAAAATTTCATGTCTTCGATATAAATCCATTTATGATTATTTACAATGATAACCAAATTCAAATAAGTGTAAGAAATTTAAGGAAATAAATGGGAATTAATAAAAGGAGATGGTGAGTCAACATTGTAAGAATTAATTGATTAGTTTTTCTCTTTTTTTTTTTTTTTAAAAAAGAAGGTATAATATTTGTGGAATTCAAACCCTGTTCGAATGGTGCTCCCATAATTTGAAGTAAAGTCGTGTTTCTCGGTGTTGCAACTTTGTTAAAATCACACTTTTAACTGGATGGCGACACATGTTATATTTTGCACCGTTGGATTACTTTCAGGATACTTCTACTATATGACTTTTCATTTTGGATCTGCTTGGACGAGGGTTTTCATTCTCTTCTTTTCGTGGTTACGCCATTTTTGAAAGGAATTCTCTGATCTATTCTCTCTGTTGTTTTCTTCTCAAATTACTAATTTGAGAATGGTTGATTTGTGATAGTTAGCATCTGTAAAGTGATATTCTGAGTGCATATTCATGTGAAAGTGTTTGTTCTTTCATGTTGTTGTTCTTGAGGTTTTGAGGAGATTCTTGTGTGAATCTTGCGAATCAACAATTGTATTTGAGATATAAGTGTTCAGTTTCTAAACTTAGTGTTTTGGCCGAACATTCTTGTCTTTGTTGCCATTTTGGGCTATATAGTGGAATCGAGCATATATCCAAACTATTGGATACTCACGGGAGATGTAGGCATTAGAAGCTGTCGCCGAACCTCCTGGGCTTAGGCCGAAATAAATCGATTGTGTTTTCTATATTTTCTGCACTTTACTTTTTTTAGAAGATCTCCATATTTCTATTTCTCGATTTAATATTGTGTGTTCTTGACCTTACAGTGGTATCAAAACCATTAATTGAAGAACAAGATATCGAATCTTGGAGAAACCGGTTGATCTGTAAAAGATCGAAATTTTTGGAATTGTTGCTAAACAAAATTGCAACAAATCGAGTTTTTAAACTCGTTGGGTGAGATCTTTCTAAACTGTTGTAAAGTTCATCTTTCAAAGTTTTAGGGTTTATTGATTTTTCCCTTGGTCTACCGTACACTATAAACCCCCTTGAGATTAATTTTTGTCCAAAGGCTCCTACGAGGCCTTGGGAATCTGAGATTAATCAAGAACGGGTATACACCTGGAGGATCTTGTAGGAGAAACTGTTGAAACATACCTGTGTGATCTCTGTTATTGTGTTTTCACTGTATGTTTGATCTCTGTGATCTGTGAGTCCACAACATTTACAAAGGCTCCTACGAGGCCTTGGGAATCTGAGATAAATCAAGTACGGGTGTGTACTTGGAGGATCTTGCAGGAGGAATCTCTGAAACATATTTTTGTGATCTCTATTATTGTGTTCTCTTTTGAGTCTTGGTCTGTATACTTTCTGCAAGTGCTTGAAATTTGAAAAATCTTGTTTTACTAATTGTATTACTATGTTTTTTAGTATCATCATTCTGTACTCTTGCCGTTCTTTGCATATTTGTGAAAGTTGTCTTCTATCTGTAAATCATACTTGATTTTAACATGGCTTTTGCTAAGTTTGAAGTTAGTCAATTTGATGAAAAAATTGATTTCAATCTCCGCAGTCAAAAAAGAAAGCTATTTTAATGCAAATGAGATGTGTTAGGGCATTAGATGATAGTTGGCCTACTGATTTACTTCCTACAAAGAAAATTGAACTTGAAGAAGTTGCTTTGAGTACTATTTTCTTGTACTTATTTGAAAATGTGATAAGGAGTATTGGTTAAACTAAAACTGAGTTTGAATTGTGGACAAAATTGCATGCAAAATATGTGATATAGACTACTCCAAATAAGTGTTTCTTATTGAAACAAATCTTTTCTTTCAAAATGAATCCTTAATTGATTTGGATGAAAGCTTAAACAGATTTACAAAACTTACCCAAGACTTGACCAATTGTGATGAAAAACTTTCAAAAGATCAGATGATTGCAGTCTTGTTAAACTCCATTAATGACGGATATAAAGACATCAAGGTTGTTCTAGAGTATGTTAGGGAAGAGCTCACTACTGATGTGATAATAAATTCTTTAAGAAATAAGGCTCTAGAGATGAAAGCCGATTCCAGTAATAGTCAAATTGGAGAAACTTTGTTAGTAAAGGGGAAAGGTTTTGGTAAATCAAATTATCATTCTAAGTCTTTTATTGAGAATAAAAACAAATTGAGTGATAAGTATAAGTTTAAAAATAAAGCTAATGGTAAGAAGTGTTATTATTGTGGAAAATTGGGTCAATTTGCTAAAGATTGTTTTAAAAAGAAAAATTATTCAAAAGAAGGAAGTTTGATGATAAGAGTATTGTTTTAGTATATAATAAAGCCAAGTTTGATACTAGTTTGGTCCTTGTTAATGTGGAAAAACAATTAAGTGATGAATGGATTCTTGATGTAGGTTATTCTTTTCATGTGCCCAAATAAAAACTGTTTTCGTGAGTTTGAAAAGATAGCTAGGGGCAAGTTATAATGGGAAATAACTTTACTTGTAAATTCAGAGGAAGATGTACCATAAAATTGTTATTGGAAAATGCTAATGTTCTATTTCTAAAAGGAACTAGATATGTTCCAGACTTGAAAAGGAACTTAGTGTCCTTATGTATGTTAGATAATATGGAGTTTAACATAAATTTAGATCAAGAATATATTAAAATTCTTAGGGGCAATGATTTAATCATTAACACCCCTAAGAGACATGATCTCTATTTTTTGAAAGTTAAATCATTACTTGGCTTAACTGCTATATCTGAAAAATTTACACTTGCAAAGTTATGGTATGATAGACTAGCGACATTGGCAAAAAGGACCTAAATTCTTTATAATCAGAACTATTTTTTTAAAAATTAAATCTTGGTGATTTTGATTCTTATGAACAATGTATTATAAGAAAATAAGTCAAACTACATTTTTAAACTGAAATTCATAAATCCAAACAAATATTAGAGTATTTACATGTTGATTTGTCAAGTCCTGCTGCTGTGTGCACTTTATTTGGCTTTAGATATTTTCTGCTGATCATTGATGATTTTTCCAGAAAGACATGGGTTTTCTTACTAAAAACAAAAGATGAGACTTTCACTGTGTTCAAAAACTGGAAAACCCAAATAGAAAATCAGACAGAACACAAAATCAAATTTTTAAGGACAGACAATGGTTTAGAATTCTGTAATGATGAATTCAACAATTTGTGTAAAGAAANGATGGAACATTCTCTGTTTTTAAGGATTGGAAAACAAAAATTGAAAATCAAACTGATCGCAAGATAGAGTTTTTGAGGACTGACAATGGTTTGAAATTTTGTAATCATGAATTCAATAATTTTTGTAAAGAACATGGTATTTTTAGGCATAAAAATGTCACATATTCTCCTCAACAAAATGGAGTAGCTGAAAGAATGAATAAGACTCTATTGAACAAAGTTAGGTGCATGCTTTTTGAGTGTTGGTTTGCCTAAATTATTTTGGGGTGAAACTATTAAAACTGCTGCATATCTTTTTAATAGAAGTCCTACTAAAGCTTTAGATTATGAAGTTCCTGAATTTTTTTGGTCTGAAGGTTCTGTGAATTATTCTCATTTTAAAGTGTTTGGTTGAGCTGCATATGCTCATCAAAATATTGAAAAATTGGAATTTAGATCACTAAAACGTGTTTTTTTGGGTTATGATGAACATGTTAAAGGCTACACATTATGGGTTAAATGTGAAAAGGGGTATATAGTCATTGTTAGAAAAGATATTTCTTTTAATGAATCCATAATGCCATCTAGAAGGAAAAAAAAATGTTTTGACTAATAAAGATGTTCAAATTGAGGTTGAGCCTCCTCAAATTGAACAACAGACTTCCGTACCTATAGTAGAAGAATCTGGTCTTGAACCTGAAATTGAAAATGGTCGAGAAATTGACCAATCTGATTCTACTTCTCTCTGATGAGTACCAACTCACAAGAGATAGAGAAAGAAGGCAGACAAGACCTTCTACTAGATTTGACAGAGATGATTTTGTTCCCTTTTTCACTTATCAAGAACATTTTGAAAATGAGCCAAACTCTTTTGATGATGTTATTAAGTGTAAAGAAAGTAAAAATTGGATAACAGCTATGGAAGATGAAATGTCTTCACTTTTAAAAGACAAGACTGGGGAACTTGTTAAAAAACCTAAAGGACATAAATTAATTGATTGTAAATGGATCTATAAAATAAAAAGGGGAAGAAAATGGTAAAAATATTAGATATAAAGCTAGACTAGTTGTTAAAGGTTTTCTCAAAAAGAAGAGATTGATTATACTGAAGTTTTTTTCCTATTGTGAAATATACAACTGTTAGATGTTTGCTTGCTCTTATTGCTCAATTTAAATGGGAACTTGATCAATTAGTTGTTAAAACTGCTTTTCTCTATGGTGATTTAGNGTTGTTAAAGGTTTTCTCAAAAAGAAGAGATTGATTATACTGAAGTTTTTTTCCTATTGTGAAATATACAACTGTTAGATGTTTGCTTGCTCTTATTGCTCAATTTAAATGGGAACTTGATCAATTGGATGTTAAAAATGTTTTCTTGTATGGTGATTTAGATGAAATTATTTACATGAAGCAACTTGTTGGTTTTTAAATTGGAGATCCTGAAAATAAATGTTTGTCTATTAAAACGATCCTTATATGGTTTAAAATAAGCTCCTAGATAATGATATAAGAAAATTGATACATTTGCTTTGAAACTTGGTTTTAAAAGAAGCCTGTATGATACGTGTTTGTACTGTAAAGGTGATGGAGATATAAATTCTCTGTATCTAGTTCTCTGTGTTGATGATATGTTGCTTGCCGTTGTAATAAATCTGAAATTGATGATATTAAACTAAAATTGAAGTCTGAATTTGAAATGAAAGATCTTGGTTTTGCTAAAAAGATATTAGACATGCAGATTTGGAGAAATAAAGAGAAAGACTTATTATTTTTGAATCAGCATGATTATGTGATTAAAATTTTCAAAAAAAAATAAATAAAAAATTAACATGCAAGATTGTAAACCTGTGACATTGTCTCTTGCTAATCATTTTAAGCTACCTTCTAATTTTTGCTCTAGTCTGATGAAAAATATGTTAGAATGTCTAAAGTTCCTTATGCAAATGCTATTGGTTCTGTTATGTACTTGATGATATGTACCATACCTAATCTTGCATTTAATATTAACACTTTGAGCATATTTATGAGTAACCCTAGGGAAGAACATTGGAATTCCTTAAAATGGTTATTTAGATATCTTAAAGGCACACCTAATTTAGGTTTAATGTTTAAATCAAGTAAAATGGTATTACTTTAAAGGGAGAGATAATAGGAGATCAACTTCATCATATTTTTACACCTTGTGTGGTACAACTATTAGTTGGAAATCACAATTTCAAAAAGTTGTTGCTCTATCGTCAATAGAAGCATAATATAGTGCTGCTACTGATGCTGTAAATGATGGAATGTGGTTAAATAGGTTACTGTTTGAACTTGGTTTTGTTGATAATCATGATATGTTGTTATCTGATAATCAAAGTGCAATCCATTTGAGCAGAAATCCTATGTTTCATGATAGAACAAAGTATATTGATGTTAAATATCATTTTATAAGATATATTATTTCAAAAGGAATTCCTAGAATTGAAAAAGTCAACTCAACTTAATCAATCTGATATGGGTACAAAAGTGATTCATTTGAATAAGTTTGTAAACTGTTTGTTGATTCTTTGTAATATTTGTTCATGTACTTAGAGCAAATGAAAATGGCTAAGATTATGTTTTGGACTACACTATATCCTATATTCTGGTAGCAAGGTGAAGAATGTGGGATTCGAACTTTGTTCGAATGGTGCTCCCATAATTTGAAGTAAAGTTGCGTTTCTAGGTGTTGCAACTTTGTTAAAATCACTTTTAACTAGATGGTGACACGTGTTATATTTTACACCGTTGGATTACCTTCTGGATACTTCTACTATATGACTTTTCATTTTGGATCTGCTTGGACGAGGGTTTTCATTCTCTTCTTTCTATGGCTACGTTGTTTTTTTAAGGAATTCTCTGTTTTGTTCTCTATGTTGTTTTCTTCTCAAATTACTGAATTGAGAAGGGTTGATATGTGATAATTAGCCTCTGTAAAGTGATATTCTGAGTGAATATTCACGTGAAAGTGTTTGTTCTTTCATGTTGCTGTTCTTGAGGTTTTGAGGAGATTATTGTGTGAATCTTGTGGATCAATTGTTGTATTTGAGAGATAAGTATTCAGTTTCTGTACTTAGTGTTTTGACTGAACATTCTTGTAACCTTTGTTGTCATTTTGGGCTCTATAATGGAACCGAGCATATATCCAAACTATTGGATGCTCAATGGGGGATGTAGGGGTTAGAAGCGGTCGTCGAACCTCCAGGATTTAGACCGAAATAAATCAATTGTGTTTTCTATATTTTCTGCACTTTACTTTTTTGAAAAGATCTTCATATCTCCGTTTTTCGATTTAATATTGTGTGTT
>CAIGRR010409126.1:0-15961 GCA_903798365.1 Fraxinus sp. 1973-6204
ATATTTCCTTAATTAATAAAAAATTTAAAAATTACATCTTTATTAATAAAAATTTAATACTTAACCAAAAAAATTATATATAAACTAAGCAAACGCACGTTGCTTCAACCTAGTGAATGGAAATACATGTATTACTCATAAAGTCATTTGATCAATACAGGCACAATCATAAAATAACATTTATTGTGAAATTGACTACAAGAAATAAAAAAAAAATAAAAAATTATTGTTATAATTGTGTCTTGTTTGTTTCCAAGAATTTCTTTCTGATATTGACAAGTCTGATCACAGCCTCTTTCATGTTAATCCTCTCTTCTGGTGCTTCCTTTGAGCAGTCGAGAGCCAATTCTATCGCTGAGGATATGCAAATCTTGTGCCTAGTGTTTACTTCATTCTCCTCTTGAAATACATTGGAATCGATAATTTCCATCAAAGAATTGGGATAAGATGCTAAAACCCATTGCTTTAGGCTCAAATTTTCGGAGAATATCTCGTCTGTTGGTCTCTTTCCCGTGAGTGCTTCCAACAACATAATTCCAAAACTATAGATGTCACCAGCTGCTGACACTATTCCCTGCGAGCCATACTCTACGTGGCATCAAGTAATCAAAATTGATCATCAGAATCGTAGACAATGGTGGAAGTGCAATAATAAACAGAAAAACGAGCAAAGCATACATAAAAGTTTTAGTGGTTATTACCTGGTGCGATGTAGCCAATAGTCCCCAATGTATTCGTCTGTGTATAGGACTTATCTTGAGCTAATATCTTTGAGATTCCGAAGTCACTTACATGAGCAACCATATCAGCATCGAGGAGAACATTGGCTGGCTTTAGATCACAATGAACCACTTGATCATCATAGCCATGATGAAGATATTCAATAGCCATTGCCACATCAAGCATTATGTCGATTCTCTGAAGGAGATCAAGTATGTAGTCCTGTCGATGTAACCAACTGTCAAGATTTCCATTTGGCATGTATTCAAGAACAATGGCTCTGATGCATTCGTTGGAACACGTTGTGATCACTTTGACAAGATTCCTGTGCCTTATTCGTCTCATCACCTCACATTCTGCATCAAACCTTTTCCATATTTCTTTGTCTGTTAAATTCAGAAACTTTATTGCCACAAGATTTTCATCAGACAAAATGCCCTTGAATACGGAACCAGAACTTCCTACTCCAAGTAAATTATTTTCACTAAAATTATCTGTTGCTTTCACAAGCTCGCGATATGGAACCATCTGATGAGTTGGAATTTCTGATAACTCGGGATCTCCCAATTTCTCCTTTTTTGGTCTATAAAAAATCCAAAGGGACAACATAACAAATATCAATCCCACTGATATCGTAACTGGAATAGTAATTCTGAGAATTCGTGTTTTAGATCTTGATCCCCGTGGACTACTAGTATTAGCACAGCGAGGGAACTCCAGTATTGCCATGCTGCATAAACCTCTGTTCCCAACGTAAGATTTAGGAGACGAATTTGCAAATACACCACCAGTTGGTATTGCACCTTCTAAATTGTTATTGGACACGTTGATTTCTCTAAGGTACAATAACCTTTCCAAGGATTTTGGTATGGTTCCCGTTAAGCCATTGGAAGACAGATCCAAGAACTCCAAGCTAATCAAATTTCCAAATGATGATGGAATTGAATCCTCGAAGGAGTTGTTTGAAAGTGAAAGTTGCCTCAGAGTTTTTAAATCCCCTAATGCACTTGGAATTCGGCCTGCCAATTCGTTGCTCGATAAATCTAGTCCTTCAAGTGTCCCCAACTGTCCAATCTCAAGCGGAAGTTCTCCTTGAATAGAATTTTGAGACACATTCAGAAACAATATATTCTTAACTTCCCAGAGACTGAGGGGTAGGCTTGATGTCAATCGATTGTAACCTAACATGAGTTTTCGTAGCCTACTAAGATTCCCTATGCATTTGGGTATGGATCCTGAAAGATTATTTTCTGAAAGTATCATATCACCAAGATCAACTAAGTTGCATAACTCGACCGGAATATGCCCTTCTAGCTTGTTATTACTTAGATACAGCCTCTGAAGTTGTTTAAGATAACCAATCTCTGAAGGTATGTTTCTTGTCAAATTGTTTCCACTTAAGACTAGAGTTAACATACTACTCATGTTACCTATTCCAGTTGGAATTTGCCCATAAATCTGACCATTCTCAATATTAAACATTTCAATAGAGCTTGAAAGGTTCTGAATAGAATCAGGCAGAATACCGTTGAGCGGATTATTCCCTATTATAAGAAATTGCAGCATTCTACATTCTACTAAAGAATACATAAATCCAAGTTCAGGATTTTTCGGTTCATTGGCGAGTCGATTACCTGCGAGGTTCAGGAAAAGGAGATCCCTGAGATTACCCAAATTATATGGCACTGAACCCGTGAAGAAGTTATACGATAATTCAAGCTCCTTCAGTTTAGAAGCATTTGTGATAGATACCGGAATCTCTCCTTCGAGCATATTATCCGCTAAATAAATTCCTTCAAGGTTTGGAAGCTGCAGCCCAAGGGTTGCAGGAATACGTCCGGAGAGACTGTTATCCGTGAAAGCAATATATACCAATGAAGACAAGTTGAAAATCACTGGAGGAATTTCACCAGTAAGACTGTTAAAATCAAATCCAAGCATTTGCAAGTTGAATAGCTTTCCCAATTCTTCAGGTATATCTCCAGATATGCTATTTTCTACACATCCAAGAAATTGTAGACTAGAAATGTTTCCAATAGACGGAGGAATAGTACCGTCTATTTTATTTTCTGTCACATAAAACTTCTCAAGTTTTGATAAGCAACCAATGTTTCTTGTTATTTGGCCGGTAAAACTGTTGTACGAGAGATCCAGTGATTTTAGCCCTCTGAATCGGCATAAGCTAGAAGGGATTTCACCAATAATTTGATTGTGAGAGAGATCAATATCCTCAATGTCAAGAAAAATATCCTCTCTAGTAAGCAAAAATCCACCAGACAGGCTATTATTCGAGAGATTTATTGCCTGCAAAGATGAGACGTTGAAAATGGATGGAGGAATCGAGCCTGTGAATCGATTCCTGGACAGATCCAATTCCCTGAGGCTACTCAGGTTGCCAATCTCACCTGGAATGCTCCCACCAATTATGTTTCCATATAAAATCAACCTCTCCAGCTTCGAAACATTTCCAATGGAAGAATGAATCGAACCCGACAGACTATTCCTTGAAAGATTCAGAATTCTGAGTTCTGGTGCATTCCAGGAATCTCTCCATGGATCTCCATTTAATTTATTGTAAGCCAAAGACATGATTTCCAGCTTTTGGCTTTGGAACAATTCCAGGGGAATATTGCCCTGGAAACTGTTATTGCTTATATCAAGCTCAACGAGAAAGGATAAATTGGCTATAGATGGAGAAATTGTTCCTTCAAGATTCATGTTGGGAAGTTTCAGGGCCATAACCCTTTGCCTTCCAGGGCTGCAGGTGACTCCAATCCAATTGCAGAAAAAAGTACTTTTTGTCCAATTATAAGTCAAAATATTGTCGGGATTTGTTACCATGTTTCTGAAATCTAATAAAACTGATTCATCAGAGGATTCAGAGACAGAAACCTGGAAATATCCACTGAAAATTAAAACAAGATAAACAGAGAATAATTTAGCCATGTGAAAGGCTTACAAGTTAAGTGCAGGTATCAGAAAGACCAAATAAAGATAATCAAATTTGTAGGCACTACAATTTTATTTTTTGGACGCGCATTAAGTTATGCATTGTCAAATGTTCACATTCTGCAGACACGCACTTAAAGGCATTTACAAGAATTGCCTATTTCAAGAAATTTCACTCTCTACGGACAAGTGAATGAGCTCACCCGCTGACATTGTATGTTTTGAGAAAGGATTTTTTTTTTTTTTTTTATTTTTATTTTTAAAAAGGGATATCTGATAGTTACGTGATAATTTAGAATTGGAAAAACTGTATTCACGGTCCTCAAAGTCTATGGTGTCTATCATAAGTTGGACCACATTATCTTCTCTCGCCATTTTCCCCAAATTTTGATTCTAAATACTTTATTTATTATTTTTTATAATTTGCTTTTGAATTATTATCGTTTCCTCAAATTCCACCTGAGATATTTACTACGCTTCTCACTTTCTTCAGTTTTGGTTTATTGCAAAACCACCCTTCTTGGTCTCCACTGCACGACTCTCCAGTTGCGAGAGCCCATTAAAGTTTTTCTTGTATAAAAAAAATTATATGTAAAAAATATATATTTATTTGGATTTTTATTTTTTTGGTACAACAGCTTAAATTTTTTTAAGTTCTGTCCTTGATCCGCTTATGCGACTCTCTCTCCTTTTCTTCCCTCTTTACAATAGATGAGGATGAAATTTTTCATGTTGATTCTAAGCAAATTCAAAAGTGGTTCAATTTGTAATTCTTTAGACTACTTGTGTGAGTATCTAAAGATTGCTAGCTCGTGTGCATTGGTTGTGGATTCTAGCCTTGCAACGGGATTCCTTTGGCTAGAAATGCAATTGTTGAACAGTGCTGCATAGTTGGACACATGAGGCAAGATACTAACACATACAAGGTTCTACTTGAGCACGACACTGATGAAAGGGTAATGCAATACGCAATGTGCTAAAAATGCCCGTAGAAAGTGAAAAGTCAAGGATTGCAATGTGGGGGGCATGTGAATGACCCTCAATGCTTCGGACGAAACTAAGATATCTCATTCTATCGAGTATGCTTCAGAATACCATATACTGTGCAATTTTAAGCTGCTCTATGGGATCATTGGTTGTGTTATGCACAAGGCATGAGATAGTCCATTAATTTATTTAAAGATACATGAATGAAGTTGTATGAGATTTCCAAGAGTATTTCCTGGATGAAAAGCTAGTTAGTTACCTACTCAAATGCATATTTATGCCGAGTGCTCAATCAACTAGCTTTCGATTGGAAATGTTTTTAATAAATTCATTTGGGCCAATGACATGTTTTTAAAATAAATTTCATGAGAACTATGTCCTAGAGCTGCTGATCTTTACCATGACTAAAATCTACTAAGGGCGTGTTCAGTAGAGATTAAAATCGGATTAAAATTAAAAAAGTAGTTGTTATTGTTGACTTTTATTAAAGGAGTAAGACTCAATAACGACTGTATTTTCAATTTTAATTGAATTTTAAGTACGATCGAATACGCCCTAAATAATTTATCCAAATTTAATCAACAAACTATAAATATTTAAATTTTAAATCAGAAATTGCGGCTCTAATAGGATAAGATTTCAACAACAACATTGCTGTCACAAATGAAAAGAACATTATTTTTTGTCAAAAAAAAACTTTAAAATAACGCCACTGAGTATTGCTCACAGACGTCACTTTTTGCGATCAAACGGCACCCATTTCCCCATCCTCCTATCCAACAAAAATCAACGATCAAATCGAAGCCCACAGTTTGGAGAATATTATAAAGAGAAAATTACAATTTAGGATACAAAACTTTGTAACATATAGCAATTGAGTCCTCATTACCTAAACTAAAAGGTTCTTATTCAATTTTTTCTGATATAATATACGTTCCAAAACTCTCAATAGTTGTGCAAATCAGTCTTCACTCTTCAGTAGATGGAATCCAAATTCTATCATATTCAATATTTATTTGACACGTTTTGTGAGTGACTTTTACATAACAAGTATTGTCGTTTTTCTTTAAAATAAATTAAAAGAGGAGAAGAAAAATAGAATTCAAGACAATGAATAGGAAAAAAAATAGAACTCTTGAACTTTCAATACAAACCCATCAAATAAAAGGTTACGTGCAACTTTAATAGCAAAATGGACGGATTCCATGTAATGTAAATCAACTCGATGGCTTTCTAAAGTTTGGAGAAGTATATGCCAGGAAAAGTTGAATACAAATGATAATTTTATTGATAATTTTATTGATAAAATTGAATGACTCTATCTATTAAGAATTGACTAGAGCATTTTTAAAAATTTTACGGACGTATGGGTGACGAAGGGAAGTGGAAGCTAGTGCCTAGTGGTCTTATTGGCCCTTTGAAATTTTTTGTTTATTGTGCTCACATCATAATGCAAAAGAAAAAAAGAAAAAAAAAAGATGAAGCATTTAACAACAAATCGCGATGACATTTATGTCTCTTGTTCCAATTCCAATCCATACTTCACAAACTCAAGTATTTTTCTCATATAAGAACATAAAATAGTTTTGTTTGTGTTTTTCATACTCCATTGAAATCACTAAACAAAATTGTTCCTTCCAAAGATATAAATTTTTATTCAAACATAAGTTTCGGAAAAAAGCTAATGGTAGAGTAGTTTCTAAGATTTATGTATATGCAAGATTCTTGATCGAGCAATTGGTAGAAGAAAGTGATTTTTTTATTTTTTTTTTATTTTTGTGGTCTCGAGACAAGTCATTTTGTGCTTTTAAATTTTTGATTTGATTTGGCTCCTCCAAGGGACTTATATGGCAGGAACAATTAAATAAGAACCTAAATGCTGTATTTTGTTAAGTTTGGTGACGCGACTACAATTAAATAACAATTATCGCTCTACGACAAAGAAAAGCAGAGCGGAATCCAAAAAGATCTAAAACTCTCGCTATTACCAGAGACAACTTGTCTTCTACTTTTATACGCTAGCCACAACTCCACACCCCCAAAACCCATAAATTAAAGCACAAATTTCGGCAACCTACTTTCTTTTTTTATCCTACTCAACGTCAACAGGTAATCTTGTGTTATGTTAATCCATGTACATGCTTAAATTTGGGCATGGGTAATGGGTTGTACTTGTGGGTTGATTGATGTCTTTGTGGATCTGGTGTTATGAGGCAAAAAAGTGGAGATGGGATTGTGGACAATGGATGAATCCAGATCGGCTGACTAATTAAATTGTTTTATAGAGTTCATTTTGAATTTTAGGTTGTTGTTTTTATTTATTTTGGTATCTTTTAGAGTTTTGATGCAGACAAGGTTTAAGGAGAGAACAAATTCAATGAGTGGAAGAGGGAAAAGGAGCTTGGAGGGTGGTGATGATGAAGATCAGCCGCCAGCTAGAAAAATTCCTGCTTTAGCTAGGTGAGAAAATTGGCGTTGTCTTTATTGATATCTTTGTGGGTTTCGATTTTGGTGGAAATTTTTCTTCCTTTCGAATTAAGTAGACAATAGATTATTTTAAACCGTAAGGGCTCTATTCTGGAGTCGTGGTATTAATTTAGGCAAACAGTGATGCTGGAATGGCTATATTGAAATTACAATACGGCAATGACCCTTCTTAACTTATCTGGGGTTTAATTTCTGCATTGGGGTTTTTATGACTTTGTTGAAAGATCAACTCTTTGGCATGGAATTTTGTGGAAGTGGTATTTTGAAAATCACACAGTAAATTAATGGCCTATGTTTGTTAGTTTTTATCTAATGGAAATCAGATGGGTTGAAATTTGGTCGTTTATATTCTAGTTCCGTGTTGAATGGAGCGAAGGTCAAGCCGAGTTTTTTACTTAAAAGTTGAAGCTCAAATATGCTAAACATAAATCGGAAGTGTTGAATCTGAAACTGCAAGTCTCTCTTTTGTTTTACATAATCATGAACCTCAAAGGTTGCATCTTAATGTTATAAATTCTTCTATTTGTTAAGAAAATGAAATCTCGTCTCAAACTTCTCCTTAAACTGGATCAAAATTGGCAGAAAATTATGTGAAGTGGTGGTTTTTTCTATGGATTTTCGTGATCACAAATGTGATTGATAGCATTTCGGCTTTTTTACAATTTATTAATGAAACCCAGAAAGTTTTTAAGCTGTATTTTTAATTTAATGTCATTCTTTGAACTCTATGATTAAAATACTAGTTCTTTCCCCTGCTTTTGAATGTAATGTGTTGGGAAATTTGACGGTTGCGGATTGCTAAACCCAAATCCACCAATTGGATTCCAATCCCAAATTGCTTTGGATTTCTCGTTTTGTTTAACAATGGAGATGAACTTTATAGAACTGGAACACAGTCCATTAAAACATTTGAATTAATAGAAAAGGAATTTTAATTGTTACTCTTTCTCATAATTTTATAAAAACTGAACTGTTAGTTTATCGTGATTAACTGCAATATCTTGATTATTGTTTGATCGCCAGATATTTACGGATCATTAAATTGGAAAATCACGCACTCTAAACATGTAACTCTTATGGGAAATCATTCCCTGCCTGTTCAGATATACTCCTTTTGAGATTAATTCTTCATCTAATATGGTGTGAAATTCTTATTTGCATCTTTTATTTCCTCATAGTGGTGCCGAGAGAAGTAAAATATTGTGTTGTTTAAAAAAATTAGTCTGTTACTTGCAGTGTTATCGTGGAAGCTCTAAAGATGGATCATCTCCAGAAGCTTTTCTCGTCCTTGGAGCCAATTCTTCGGAGAGTGGTAAAATAAACACCCTCCAGTCACCTGATTATGCTGTGATAGTTGTGTTCTCGTTCTTCCATTATATTTGGTTTTTAGACTCTAGAACTTTACATGTCTTATATATCGATTTTATCTTGAACAGGTTAGTGAAGAAGTCGAACGTGCTTTGGCAAGGTTGGGGCCCCCCCGACTCACTGGAAGTGGAAGGTTTGACTTTTTTCTTCATTACATAGGAAATGACTAATTGCATTTTTTTTTTTTTTTTTAATGATTATGTTGAAGATCTGTGCTTTTACATCTCCTTTGGTATTTAAGAAAAGAAACACTTCTAGTTGAATTGAAATGGTTATCACATTCTCGATGGTTGTTGCTTTGGTAAATTTAAGTTCTCAGTTGTGTTAGTACAATGACTAGCTGAGTAGTTATGTTCCTATCCTCGTATGCAACCTGTTATGAGCTTAAGGTTGTTGAGAATTGGAGAGAAGGAGAGCATGCGGGGGAAAGAAATGCTTTAATACTTAGAAAACCCTCACAGGAGTAGGAAAATTACAATATACTAAGAATGTTTAAAAATCCTGTTTTACGATCAAACACAAAAGTATTTTCTGGGGTCCAGCCGGCATTAACCTTCACCTCCGTTAGTGAAAGTGCAGGACTTATGCTTTCCGTACATATGGGTGGACAATTGGTGCCCCCTTAAAACCATATGAATGTAGCCTTCCAAGAACATGTCAATGCTTGATGTAAACTGTTCTCATTTATTGGACAATTATTAACTCTACAGAAAAAGATTGCATAGGTATGTGTTGATTTCAAGGACTTCTTTAGCTAGAAAAAGGAAGATGCAACTAAATAGTAAATTCTTGAAGCAATAAAATCAGGAGTGCTCTATTTTGGGGATTGGAATTGGTGTTGCTAAAGATTGTTGAAATTTGAATTGATTTTTTTTTTTCAATTTGCAATTCCAGGAACTTGATTTAATTTCATTCATTCTGTTCTTAGATTCTACATACTGTTTTTGATAGTATATATGAAGTAAGTGGCTTTACATCATTATGGCAGTTTGACAGAGACTGAGGCCATTTTTTTGTTAAAAAGCTCACTTCTCCACCCTCTTTCAATCAACTAAGACAGGAAAAATAGATTCCAAGTCTTGGAACTCAGTCTGATGGCGCCAGATACGACTTAAGACTATTCTAGAAGGACCTAACAAAAGTAATAATGCCTTGCCTCATGCGTAAACTACACGTATTCTCCTCTTAAACTTTGCTCTACTAAGGTTATAATCTAGAAGATCTATATAAACCTCATAAACACCTTGCATAAGAAGACTCTTTTAGTTTCTAAGGACTCTTCTCTGTTTACCAAAAATGATTGCTTGATATTGATATTATTAATCTCAGTTGCTTTTTACATTGAAACCTGTGCAAGTTATTTGCTTTATCATTCTCTTTTTTTGTTCACATAACTATTCTAGTGTCTACATTTTTCTGCTGTTGGGTCATTTCTAGTTTCTACAATTTAAACACTCTCTTTCCTTGCCTATCTTTCTTCACCCAGTTCCCCTTCTACAAACTCATGTACATACGAGAAGCACAATATTTTAATCTCAGTCTTCTTCTTTTGACGAACAGCATTAGTAAAATGCCTTAAAAAACTCCTTGTCTGGTAGTTAGGAACCTTTAGCATGCTTCTTCGGTTTGATAAATCCTTCTTTTTACAAATTTCTAATTGTATCATTTATCAATAAACTCCTGTATCAGTTGATAATGGTTTTGAATACTGAGTCTTAGTTGCTTTTCACCATGCATGATTTATCTCTTGGATTAGTTCAAGTACTAAGAAGCTCATCGTAAATATTTAACGGAATATTTTATCCTGATATTCTTCTTTATTTCTTTCGTTGATGTCTTGATTGAACAATAAGGATGGTAATTTTTGCTACACTTTTTTGCACATGCATTGCAAATCCTTATCATATTGCTTTGTCATTTTCTCTATTATGGAACTCATTATTTTGAAACTTGATCGACATGTGGAAAATATAAATATCTTTTATTTTTTTTTCTTGTATCTAATTTGGCCACTCCTGTGCAATTGTTTTCTTGGTCTGGTTGAGTGTTCTGTATTCTTTCACTCCTCCAAAGTTTTGAACTGTCTCTCTCTAGAAGTTATTTATAGGAATTTGATATTTCAGGTCATCACCTAAACGAATTGAAGGGCCAGATGGGAGGAACTTGCAGCTTCGTTTTAAGTATAGAATTTCTCTTCCTCTTTTCACTGGGGGAAAGGTAGAGGGGGAGCAGGGTGCTGCAATTCACGTTGTACTAATTGATGCAAACACAGGCCAAGTTGTAACATCTGGACCTGAATCTTCTGCTAAGCTTGATATTGTTGTACTAGAAGGCGATTTCAACAATGAAGATGATGAAAGCTGGACGCAAGAAGAGTTTGAGAGCCATGTTGTGAAAGAACGTGAGGGAAAGAGACCTCTTTTGACTGGGGATTTGCAAGTGACTCTCAAAGAAGGTGTTGGAACACTCGGAGATCTCACATTTACAGATAATTCAAGTTGGATACGGAGCAGGAAGTTCAGACTTGGTCTGAAGGTTGCATTAGAATATTGTGAGGGTATACGCATACGAGAAGCAAAGACGGAAGCTTTTACAGTTAAAGATCACAGAGGAGAATGTAAGCACATTCACTGTTTATTTTTATTATTTTCTTAGCTCACTGTCGTGAAATGTTTATTGAAAAGTGCCTTTTCTCCTGGTCAGTGTACAAGAAACATTATCCACCTGCTCTTAAAGATGAAGTATGGAGATTGGAAAAGATAGGAAAGGATGGGTCATTCCACAAGAGGCTTAATAATGCAGGAATATTTACAGTTGAGGACTTTCTTCGTCTTGTTGTCAGAGACTCTCAAAAACTACGGAAAGTAAGTGTCTTTCTTCAGTTATAAAGTTAGCAAGTCACATGCTTTTCATATTTTGATTTGTATTTATGGTGTTTGTAGATCCTCGGGAGTGGTATGTCAAATAAGATGTGGGATGTCCTCATAGAGCACTCGAAGACTTGTGTTTTGAGTGGGAAGTTTTATATTTACTACTCTGATGAATCAAGAAATGTAGGCGCTGTTTTTAACAACATCTATGAGCTAAGTGGCCTGATTGCTAATGACCAATATTATCCTGCAGATTCACTTTCTGACAGCCAGAAGGTTTGTTAACATTTCACTTAAAATGAGTGTGCTCTTGTATTGTATAAGCTGATTTCTTTCTTGCAAAATTAGAACTTTTCATATATCGTAGAAACAAGATCATCTTTTCACTCTGAATCTGTTAATTGATGGCTAAACTTCGTCGTAAATTAATAGCTGTTGCATCCTCATTTTTTGCCAATGATTCAAACCGGAGGAAATGAGGGTACATCAAATATTCGTAAGCTATTTTCATTGTGACTGGTAGTGCATGCTTTTTGAGTAGACAATCAGTGTAAAGTATTAGACACAATATGTTGTAAAACGTGGATTGGGTTTTTCGAAGTAATTTGTGATCCATGTAAGACACTGGTATGTGAACTCTTGGGTTAACTGATAAAGTTCTCAGAACTTTTTTTTACTTTTTAAAAAATGTGGTTTGGTTTTGAAAATCACTAACTTGTAGAAGTTGCTTAAGTACAGTATATACCTTTTAGAAAATGTAATATTCTTAACTTGGATTCTCGTGTTGAAACATATCTATTGTATTTGTTGTCGTCATCTCCAAATATTCTTAGTTTGAATTGATTATTTCAATTACCCACCAAACATTGATATGACTACTTTGAAGGACAATGGAAAAATTAGATGATGGTGTTTTATAAAATACTCGAGCTTTCTATAATATTTTGATCCCCAAAGACGGAATTTAAATCAGGATGGTGAAAGTAATATATATATATATATATATATATTTTTTTTTTTTTTAGAATTTGTATTTTCTGTTTAAATCTCATCCTTTTTTGAATGAATGTTAACTGAGACTGGGATTCAAGCAACTGGCATAACATATATTTGTCAGACGAACTTCTCACTCACTCTCAAAAGCTGATCCAGCATATTCATTGTTAGCTGGAAGAATATTTTTTTTCGCACCTGATTATCTAGTTGGAGAAGGCAGTCTCTTTGCTGTGCCTTATGGAAATTTTTAAAACTTTACCTGTAGGTATATGTGGATACCTTGGTTAAAAAAGCATATGATAACTGGAACCAAGTTGTGGAGTATGATGGAAAATCACTTTTGAACTTCAAGCAAAAGAAGCCGACTGCTTTATTTAATGATCTTCCCATGGGCCCAGTCAATTATCCTGATGTTGTAGAGAATCCACTTCTACCGCCAAGATTTCCAGCATCAGTTCCATCTGAGCCTTCATCAATGATGCCAAGCATGCAAATTGGAGGTAAATATCACCTTACTGAATAAATTTTCTTTTTAGTTGGAACAAATGAAAGAAAGCATCCCTTTCGGCCAAAAGAGAAAAGTAAATAATGAAAATTGAGCTTTCTGATCTAAGATAGGCAACAATTTTCTCTCTCATATATACCTCAAAACGCATTCCACCACTACTTTTTTTCTTTCTTTCTTTTTTTTTTGTGGGTGGGGTTGGGAGCTGTTTCCCTGCAATGAAAATAGTTTTGTTTCCAGTCTCAATCCAGCTTCAACAGGCCAAAACTCCAAGATATCTCTTCAGTAGCTTGTGCTGCTGCTCCTTGAAAGATTACACAATTTGTTTTAATCATCTTGGCGTAAACAAATTGATAATGAAGAAACTGCATTTGTAATATCTCTACCATGCCCCAAGATATGACATGACCTTTTTTATTGCTATTGCCTAGCCTAACCATCAGCAATCTTGTACGCAAGTGGATGCCAACTTGTGCAAATTTATAACATTCTTCAAATTCTCAAGGTTCAAAATGGAGGTAAAATGGGTATTGTGATTTGTTTAAATTTTTTTCTTTTTTCTTTTTTTTTTTTTAACCTTAAATCTAGTCAAAGGCCATTGTGAAAAAGTGGCCGGGTCAACCGGCCATCTACCACCATTTCCTCTTGCTTTTCAAGAGTTTGCCTATAAATATAGAGGGGTTGGTCATTTGTAAAAACCCATGGATGGAATGGGAGCAAAGTGACGAAACTAGGCCCGTGAAAAGGAGCTTATAATCAAAGTTTGGAATCAGTCATCGGCAGTCATTGGAAAAGGGTGTCAGGCCTGGACCGTGGACACTTCTTATCCATTTGTTTGGTCCTCGCTCCCTTCTTCCCACCTTTACTTATTTTCTAATTTCCAATTGAGGAGCCTGTTTGGGTGAAGCTGTCAAAGAAATAACTTGGGTGCTAATTGTTACGAAAATGGGTCAGCACAAAACCAGCTGAATAATGTCTTAATTGCCTTAACCTATTCCTTACTAGCATACAATTTGTTTGTCTTGTTCCTCTTTACTTCTCTCTTCTTTTGCTTTTGTGGTCAGTTATATTTTGTTTATTTTTCAACGGTAATTACTATTTTATCTTAAATGCATATACAAACACACACACGTACATACACTGACATGAAGACTTAAATTTGTGGTTCGTTGTAAAGATATTTCTTTTTTTCCACCAATCCCAGGTTCTTCTTACGATGACGATACAACTACGAAGTACCCTATCCAGTCTCCCCTTATGAACTCCAGTTCCCGTACTCAATTTGATCCTGCCGCTTTTACTCACAATGATCAGCAGGTCAACCATCCTCAGCAAATTACGACATATGACAATAGCGTTGGGCTTGCACTCGGTCCTTCTCAATCATCATCATTCCAAATAGGCAACTCCTCTGTACAGCACACTATGATTAACCCGTTCGAGGATTGGCCTCAAAACAAGGACAAGGGTGTAGAAGACTTATTGTCAGAAGAGGAAATTCGCTTAAGAAGTCACGAAATGCTCGAGAATGAAGACATGCAGCATTTGCTTCGGCTTTTCAGCATGGGAGGTCATGCCTCTGTTAACGGGCCTGAAGATGGGTACAATTTCCCTTCTTACGTTCCAGCACCCTCTCCAGGCTTCAGTTATAACAAGGACCGTACCCGTTCTGGGAAGGCAGTTGTCGGATGGCTGAAAATTAAGGCCGCAATGAGGTGGGGTATCTTCATCAGGAAGAAAGCAGCCGAGAGGAGGGCAGAACTCGTGGAGTTAGAAGATGAGTAGAATTTTTTTCTTGAGATGTTCAGGTATCAATGCTAACTGTCCTCCATTCGAGGATTAGTGGATCTTCTTCAGTGCTACTGTGCAATCTACATACGTAGAGTTCAGGATTGCATGGGAATAGTTTTTTCTCAGGAATCTTGTATTGCTTTGATGTTTCTTTGTTCTTGATGACGTATTTCATAGTCACCTGTACAGTAAGTTCTCTGCGTTCAACGGTCGTCGTAAACTAGGTCAGGAGTAACCATCCATATTTGTTAAGTGAAATGTTGTATGATTCAAGGATGCTTGTGTATTATGTTTTTTACATTCTCAGTGTTCCTTAGATGAGCTAGTTACATTTTGACTCTTATGAACTGAATTTTTAAGAATTTGGGCTTTATTCGCGTGTACTACTCAATATTCAGATGTTTTTATGCTTACACAGGCCAATATATTTTTATCCTTGACGAAAGCAAAGGAAAAAGTTGTAAAATTTACCTGATTTGTTGAAGAATCATTGAATCACGATGAAGAAATGCCTGAAAAAATTACGTAAAATTTCTAAAATTCCCACTGGAGGATAATGATATATTCAAATGTATGATAAATTAGATCACAAGTAAAAGAACAAAAGAATTATTATTATACAGTCCGAACAAATGAATGAATGTAATATTCCCACTGGAGGATAATGTCTTTTTTTATACTGTGGGGTTAATGCCACACTCNTATTCAAATGTATGATAAATTAGATTACAAGTAAAAGAACAAAAGAATTATTATTATACAGTCCGAACAAATGAATGAATGTAATATTCCCACTGGAGGATAATGTCTTTTTTTATACTATGGAGGGAATCCCTGTGAGAATCGCTTTGAATCAGAGCAATAATTATATATCATGTAATTTTTTCTGCACCCATTTTAGCCTCTCTTGGCTTGTGGAATCCAATTCTTCATTTAGCCATGAATTGCTGATGCTTGAAGTTGAAGATGGAGTGCAAGAAGATGAACCCGATGAGGCGACACACAGGCATTTGCGTTGAAATTTCTGTAGGATGCAGTTAAGGGAGCCTGATTCCAGTCGGTTTTCACAAGCCCGCCTCTTGTTGCCCAATCGTCAGCATTCCACAGGCTTTAGTAAATTCTCCTTGGGTTTGTTCTTTGGGTATGCAGCACCTAAGACTCAGCATTCTTAAATTCTCTGATCGGTGTACCATGCACAGAAAAGCTAAGTCAAGAAAAAAGTTCAACATGTGCATATTGGTGATTACAATTGTTGGACATGATATTAGATTGTGTATACAAAATATAA
>CAIGRR010409185.1:0-10064 GCA_903798365.1 Fraxinus sp. 1973-6204
AAATATATATTTTGCTGAATATTTTGATACACTTATTAGCATCTGAAAGTGTAGACTGTAGATCTGCTATCTCTTGTTCGTACCCATTCACTGAATTCAATCGTGGGTCCTCGTCTTTTTCTCTATCGGCTTTTTTAGTTTTATTATAATTTGTTTTATGGGGGGTTTTTGAATTCTGTATGAATTTATTGGAAATTTTGATTATAGGGATTTGAAACTTGAAAAAAATATGGAATCATCGTCNATCAGTAACGAAATATATATTTTGTAAATATATATTTTGCTGAATATTTTGATACACTTATTAGCATCTGAAAGTGTAGACTGTAGATCTGCTATCTCTTGTTCGTACCCATTCACTGAATTCAATCGTGGGTCCTCGTCTTTTTCTCTATCGGCTTTTTTAGTTTTATTATAATTTGTTTTATGGGGGGTTTTTGAATTCTGTATGAATTTATTGGAAATTTTGATTATAGGGATTTGAAACTTGAAAAAAATATGGAATCATCGTCATCATCATTATCATCGCCTCCGGAATTCGATTACTTGTTTAAGCTTTTGTTGATTGGAGATTCTGGTGTCGGAAAAAGTAGCCTTTTGCTCAGTTTCACTTCTGATACTTTCGAGGATCTCTCTCCTACAATAGGTAAATCTATTATTCTCTCCCTTAATTTTGTATACAATTGCATATTATTGGAAGGAAAAAGAAGGTTTGCATGTTTATCTATGTTATTTAAATCGTTGAGAATAAATGTGTAAATTTTGAATATGTTGGCGAATACTTGGAACAAATTTCTTAGTAGGATCCTGATAGCAACTTGAGAAATTATTTAACAACATATCCAGAGGAAGTAAAATATTTGAGAAATATGCCAACCAGATCAAAACCAAATTAAAATGCAGCACAGACACAGGCAAGTAATCCCTTACACAGTGTCATGACTCTACATTCTTGAACGTTCTGTGACTATATAAAATTAGCACACAGGGAGGATGAAAACAGATTTGGAAAGTCGTTAGCTTGCACCAGAATTTCCCCCCTTTTCTGTATTCTGTCTGAATCTCTCTCTTCATATCTGAATTCTATCTCTCTCTTTCTGAATCTGCTTCCCTTGCTCCTCCTCTGATTCTGCCCTTTCTCTGTTTTCTGTTATTCTTTGTTATTTCTTTGTAATTTTCAATTCATTTAACAGATTTCCAGCTTAGGTTATTCATTCCCCGCTGAATTGATCCATTATTGTGTTGATTTGAATTGCATTTTATCTGGTCTTGGTTGAAGTTGAGCTCCAACCATTACACAAAGTCAACTGGTCAATCTATCTTGACATTACCTGCCTTGTGTTACGTTAGTGGACTAGAGATGTGAAGTGCACCCTTGATGGATTCTAGCTAGATGCTAGATCTGCCATCATGGCTTATTGTGAACTAATATATGGGTTTTCGATAGTTTCTTCAGTTTCAAATTAAGTGGGTAGTTTGACTGAAATTGAAGCTAACTGCCAGTTTTTGGGTTATTGGTGATCTGAGAGAAGACTCTTCAATGTTGTAGCATAGTATTATGACCATATGGTTCATCTAAGTAGTCTAGGAATGTTGTTTACTTGGTAACGCTTTCAGGTTGATTTTCAGGGTGATGCATTAGCTGTATAGAAAATCGAAAATTCAATTAACTGTTTTTCTTAAACTGAAATCCACCATGGCATAAATGTGGGGTTGGCTTGCAAAATTCTTCTTTTAGTTGTATCTGTATTTGTGTTTGAGTTGGACTAATCCTCAAGCGCAGTTAAAGGAGGGTTGTATAAGTTGATAACTAACATAAAACTTTGTCGAATCTTTTGATATAAATCCTTGTACGTTTATACGTATTTCCATACTTTTGAAAAATGCATATAATCATGAAACAGTTGTTTGCAGATTATCTTCGTAATGTGTTCTTGTTGATAATTATTATCCCTTCAATTATTTTTAAGATGTCTTATGTTTGCCCTCATAATTTTCTCTGTCTGCTGTCAAAAGGAGTGGATTTCAAGGTAAAGCATGTTACTGTTGGAGGGAAAAAATTGAAGCTTGCAATTTGGGATACTGGTAAATATAATGTTATGGCATGATGTATTTGAGAAAAATGAATGTTAAACTGTGTATCATACTAGGATTTGTTGTGTATATATTCTTTATCTTCCTGGATTTTTGAGTTCCTGCAAATTTCTTCTTCCAAAACGGTCTGCTATCTTTTTCTCTTTGCACATTGATGCAAAGATGATAGTGTATACCAATATTGAAGGAGCAGATCTTGCTTTGCTTTCTCTGTCCCTTTTTGTTTCTTTTTCTCTGAATTCGACTTCAATGGAATCTGTTACCTCGTATTGCTTTGTAGTTTAATATTGGCTTACTTACATGGGTTTTTATATAAAATCTCCTTTTCCCCATGTCTTTTCAGTTTTATACGAATGATCTATTCTAGAAACCTAGAAGTTTGCTTCATGGGCTACATATCTGAGATGGTTTGCTCAATCTAATATCTCATTTTGCAGCTGGACAGGAAAGATTCAGGACTTTGACCAGTTCTTATTACAGAGGAGCTCAAGGAATCATTATGGGTATGTTCTTTCCATTTGGTATTTCCTTCTCTCCACTGTTTTTTTCCTGTCTGTGACCTAAAGTACTTCCAATAGAAGTTTCCTTAAAAACTTGTATCTACAATAGCTGATAGAGTCATCCACTCCAGTCTGCTGAATGAAAAAAGAATCTGTTATGATATTACGATTGAAGGATCTAAGTTAAATAAAGTAATTTTGGCTAAGGGAATATATTGGCTCTACTCAGTTGGTCATGGCTGAGAATGCATCATGAAAGTAGGGATGTAGTGCAAATACAAGAAAATTTGTGTGAGAACCTGAAATGGCTGATATAATTAACGTGGCAGAGATTATTATATTAGAATATTTGTTTGTGTTCGTCTATAATCACCACCAGTTCGTAGTCTTTCCCCATGATGTGTAAATAGAGGTTCGTTTTCTCTTTGGGTTCCCATCTCCAGCCCCACTCTCCATCTCCCCCCAAACCGAGCTTCTGGGTTATATTATTTAGATTGATAGATATCTAGTTGTGTCTGTCAGTTGCATGGCTTAATCTTGCGTTTTAGGATGTTAATGACACGCACAACTCTGAAACATCATATCAAATCTATTCAACCCAATTTTCACTTTTAACTGGTTTCTCTAGAATCACTTGCAAGTTTGTTGTCTTGGATATGTCATGTATTTTTTCAGCCTGATATTCAGTTGTATGCGTAACTGTTGCTTTATTTAGTGCAATTTCATATGTTGCGTTGTACAACTTTAATTTCACATTATATTACAGCATACAAGTTTTCAGTATATCACGTGATCTATTTTACCTTATTTCTGTTTTCAAGTGATTTAATTGGATTCTCTTGCTTCCGGTATGGTTCTCTTCACACAAGTCAAAAGCCTTTGTATGTTTGCTTACCTAACCATTTATTAAGAAACAGTATATGATGTGACACGGCGAGAAACATTCACTAATCTCTCTGATATATGGGCTAAAGAAATTGATCTCTACTCAACAAATCAAGATTGTATCAAGATGCTCGTAGGAAACAAATTTGATAAGGTATCTTTTTAGTGGCATTATCTAGATTTTACGAGATAATATGATCCCATGTTATGTTTCCTCTTTTTTCCCTTACAGTGAGGTGCTTTCTTTTGTGTTTGTCGCGTTACAGTTGTGAATCAAATGTCCCAAATTACCATCACGTCTAGAATACTTTTTCAGGATAGTGAACGAACTGTTAGCAAAAAAGAGGGAATTGACTTTGCAAGGGAGTATGGGTGCCTCTTCATTGAATGCAGTGCCAAAACTCGGGTCAACGTGGAACAATGTTTTGAGGAACTCGTTTTGAAGGTGAGTACTGTAACGGTACATTTTTCGTGTGATTTTTCTTCCACCCTCAGATCTTTTGACTATCCTTGGTTATGAATCTACCTACATGCATGCTTTGGATGGGCTGTTTGCCCGCTTTTATTAGTTTGGTTTCTTGCACCATTCTGCATCTTGCACACATTGATTTATTTGGCCTTTGGGAGTTGGCCCGGCCCAGTCTAACCTGTCTACTGACACCATATTAGTTGGAGTATTTATCTTTGATTTTGGGTTCTCGACTTGTGATTGCCAATGGGTGAGTACTCTTAAGTAATAATCTTTAACGATCTCTACATGAATGATATACCGTTTAGCCAATGCCAGCAAGTGTTCTAAGTAATAACCTTTCATGAGCTCTACATAAATAATACCATATTGTAGATGCAATGAGTGTGATCAGGAAATCAACGTTATGCAGATGTGCATGTTGTTTTGTTATGCAATGCATTGTTAACTTGTGCTTGATTTATATCATGTAAATCTTTTTTTTTTTTTTTTAAAGAAATGTGGTCTAATGAGTGACCCAATAGTTGAAAGAGAAACATGCGCCTTGGTCGGGTAAACATCTAGAAGAGTTTGATAACTATGCATTAGTCACCAACTAAGAAGCATTGACACGGACACGATATACGTCGTTGACATGTTGTTTAATAGATTATTTTTAACTTATTTTTATTTTATAGTCTAAAGTAATATTTTTTTAATATTGATTCAATCATATATATAAGTTTGACTTTTTAAAGGAGGGTAAAATGGTAAAAAAATTTATTAACATAAAATTTTACATGTTGCTTTGATAAAGAATAAAGCTGGAAAAAAATGTAAATTAAATATAGCAACAAGAAGAAATTTTACAAAATGGATATAATGTTATTGGGCCAACAATGAAAAATACATTGGTTTACATCAACAACTTTTCATTTCCAGTCATCACGTCTTCTCACTTTCTTCTTTCTTCTTCCTTCTTCCTCAGTCTTCTTCTTCACAGTCAGTCACCATCTTCTTCACAGTCTGCATTTCTTCTTTCAACCATCTACATTTCATCTCCGACATGCCGCAAGGAACTCTGACACGCATTGGCAACGTGTCAGAGATGTACGGGTGTCGTCGACAGCATGTCCATGCTTCCCAGATCACCAGTAACCTATGCTATGTAGTCAGGATTTTAGCACCTAATAATCCTTGCATGATGAACTTTGCCTTTCAACTAAAGGATAAACTAAGGGTAAAGGATTGACTGAACTTTTATCCATTTTTAAAAGGTAATACGAAGTGGTCTTTGTTTGTGAAGCACGTGTTCGCTAACTACAAATCATAAACCATCTTGAATTATAAAGAGCACTACAGAACTCTGAAGCCAAAATTTATAATTATTATTATTATTATTTTTTTTATTCACTTCGAGTTACCTTTCTGCATATGAACATTCAAATCTGCATGAATGAAGATAGTATCTTAGCTAGGGGTTGTCGCCTCATCCTTGTCTTCCAAAGCCACTGCTTTGTTGCATTATCTAATCCTGTTTGATAGGCACTAAAATTGATGTGCTTTTCCCATAAATGAAGTCTAATCATATGCCCAACCTATTTAACTTTTTGGGCCCTATCATTTCCGACTCAATATTGTGAACCCATTTCAACTAATTTTGTGTAATATTATGGTAGTGTGTATCCTATGTTCCCTAATTTTTTTCTTTATCTTGTGCATCCCTTTTATGTAAGCTACGTGAACATCCCTATACATAAACCTACTACTGTAAAGGATTATCCAGTAAATGTCCCTATATCTAATTCTTTACGCTAATTTATGATCTTAGACTAATTACTTTACCTACCTTTGTCCATTACAGCGGGAAACCTTTTATCTCAACACAGTGTGGGCAGCAAAGTGCCACATCACTTGTAGGATAGGCCTTAGCTAACTATTTCCAATCTTCACTGGTTTTTGGTACAGTGTAGTTTGTCGTTAAGAAAGGACACATCAATAAAATGCTTCAAACAGATAAAATCATAGATGTGAGCAAATGTTATACTAGTTGTCAACTTGGCACAACATTTATTCTTTATCTAGGTTCAGGACTTGCTAGGTAGGAACATAGACAGGTTATTTTCGCAGATAATTATTTAGAAATACCATTGCAACAATTTACCAAGATGAAGAGCTTTTTATTGCATATTTTCTTGTAAATTGTGATAGAAATTTTAGCATTGAACCTTATTTTGATGATCCTTTTACTGAAATATTACTAACAACTAGATGCAAGTGCAATGGATAAAATGAAGTCTTATATGTGAACGTGAATCTGCATCATGGTATAGTTCTAGCTTTTTTTACGTTCAAGTTGTTATTTGGCAGATGTTGCCTAAGTTAAATCTTGAATAAAACTGTTTGAATCGAGTTAGTTGTGCTTGTGTTACCGGTAGCAAAGGATAATGTTGGCATCAAACTGCATCACCAATGCCACATATGATGAAGAGGAACATGTTTGGCTAAGTATAAAAATTTTGTGTATAAGTGAATTTACTGATAAGTAAATAAGTTTGTTTTGAAATAAATGTCTTTTATTGATGAAAGTTGGAAATAAGTAAGTTACTTAATTTGACAGTTGGAGTTTCTTTAAAAAAAAGTTAACTTTTTTACTTTAAAAGTAAGAAAAGACAGCAAGTCATTCAAAAAAGTTTGAGAAAAAATGTTATTTAAAAGTCACTTTACTTTCTTTTAAGCCTAGTCAAACCATGTTCTAGTTATTTTAGCACTTCTCTGTTTCTCGTTTCAATATTAAATCTCTTAATCAGATTTTGGAAACGCCGAGCCTCTTGGCTGAAGGCTCTAGCGGCGTCAAGAAGAACATCTTCAAACAGAAACCTCTGGAATCTGATGCATCTACCAGCAGTTGTTGCTAAATTTTTCTTTCCTTTGCTCTCGTTTACCAGTTAATGAAATTTCAAGTGTCTTGTTTCGTGTTTGATCAAAGAAGCTGTGTAATTGATCTCTATGTAATGGTCTTAATCGTGGCATATTGTTTGGTTTCTCAATTTCTTTCACTATACCATCATTGCTTACAATATTTAGGACATTTTATCCATTTTCAATGGTATTGTTATTTATTTTCATGGCCATACTTGAAGTGAAAAGATGAAAATGGTACGTAGTATTAGACATGACTAACAGTGTAAAATTTAATATGTTTTAACATGGACAAAATGAGACTAGCAGTCTGCGATTTCTGCTCCCATGCCCGTGTGAAGTGTATGGAGATGGGCACAATGTTGGGGCTTTCGAAGTACTCAAGTGAGCAATTATGCTCAAAACTTTAACGTCAACAAGACATTCCCTACTCAAGCACATAAAATGCGGTTTGGAAAAATTCCTTATTTTTCTTTGGCTAACACTCAATACCAAGGGAAGCCACCGGGTTTTCAACAACCTCAACTGCTACAAGAAGAGAAGCCCTCTTCGGAAGATATTGTTTAAGCAAATTCATGAACAAGACTCAGACAAACTTTCAAAATCGAGCAGCTTCAATAAAAAGTCTTGATACCGAAGTGGGTTAATTGGCAAGGATGATTGTGGAGACTCTGGAGAGGTAACAAAGAGCTTTGCCTAGCAATATCGAAACAAACACCAGGGGATGTGAAAGCATTCACTATTGCATCACAATACTACAAGTTCACAAATCTTGTACAAGTAATAAAGTGATGAAGAGTGTCGATCCTACAAGGATTGGGCTATATATGCTTTAGATGTGGTTCAATTCTAGTTTCATTAAATTGCAAGATAACACACAAATTGGTTTGATCTTTTAAACAAACTTAATAAATGGAAGGCAATGAAACGATGAAAGCAGGTAAAAGTAAAATAATGGAGAACTCTAATTGAAAATGTGTTGGGATTCTTGATTTCACTTAACCGTCGTCCACTTAATTTCGTAAAAAGAAATTTAACGTACTATCCACTTTCTAGTGATGGACTCAATTCGCCTAATTTAGCTAATTATCTATCTCGTGCATCAAACTAGCCCAAAGTTAGTGTATTAACGTACTATATGTCTTTTGTCAATTATTAACACAATCAATCGCGTTAATTTTTGTGAGAATAGCTCAAAGGATCATCTAGGTTTAGGAATATATTTTTATCTCCTCCAACCTAAGGTTTTTGTTATCGGCTCTAAAATATCTAATAACCTCTAGGAGATCACTGAGCTTTGGTGATCAAGCAAATGAAAGGCGTTAAATACATAACTAGCACAACATGGAAACGAGTAATACAAATTTAAAAAGGAAAAAATATTAATTAGGCTACGGTTAAGCTACATCAAGAATTTCATATCTGTTAATGTACCACTTACTGTAATAGTAAATGTACAATTGGAAGTGATCAAGTTGAGAAATGTATGTATAATTGGATGCCATAAACATGTTTTTTTCTGGAACATGTGAAGAACTCCAACACTAAAAGCTAATTTGATGTTTCAAAGGCTTCATTACTCAACCTCAATGGAAAAGAAAATGGAGCACTCAACAATGCATCTTCAAGGACCAAGCACTACGAGATTACTCTTTTCATTCTGGGATGACGCAGGGAACGTAGCACTAGCCCTTTTATTTTATTTTTTTATGCTTCTCCCAGAGGTTCGGAGAAACCTGCAATCAAGAGGATACCTCAAGAACGCATCTCTCATTGTTTGAAAGTCACTAATTCCCAGTGAACCCACAATCATTCATTGTAAACATTGTTTTGATGAGTTCTAAAATGATAAAAAGAAAATGAAGAATATATTTCCTGCATGGATGTATACTACTAAATTTACTAATATTGTGACTGGAGTTCCAAAAATTTACCTGTTCCATTCCACATATGTACGAAAGAAGATCAATTAAACGCTAATCTTTACGTTTTCTGCATATTACTTGTGGATACGAAGAATAGAAAACAAAGGATATTATGTTAATATAAAATGCAGGGAAACAAATCAAGGTATTTTAAATTGAACATTCTCCTCAGTGAATTCACCTCGAGAGTGAGGAATGAGGATTACTAAATTTCATATGATTTTTTTGGTATTCCATTACTCAAGGTTTGTAAATGAATGAATCTTATATTTTCCAAGAGAATGAGAATGAGAGAGAGAGAGTTTGTAGCATCGCCTCATTAACTAAAACGTATAAATATGTTGGTGCTTTATTTTGCAAAATTACATCTCCATAAGGTAGGGAAAATTAAGGTAGCAGTCAAAATTTGCACCAAGAATGCGAAAAGAGTGCAGCGAGGCGAGTATCTGTAGGCTAGGTGATGAGATAACCGGAGGTAGTGAGGCCAAAAGATAGATACTACAGTGAAAATTAAGGCTAGCATCCAAAGGCACTGGCCAAAAGATGCATTTGTAGTTCTATGGACCACACAAAGATTGTGCGATAGGTCGGAAGGTTGAGTAATTGGTAAAAATGTACAGAAATATGGAACAGTTCCAGAATAACTCATAGAATGTTGTAGAGTGGTGTTAGAATATCCCGTTTTACAGAGTTCCTAGCTAGGAAGGCTTTGGTGGAGCATTCTAGAACAATGAAGAGTAATGAGAGAGGGTTGTGTATCAAGAAAGTTCTGTGCAAGAAAAAGTAAAGAAACTTGTCTAACATATTTGGAAGATTGTAGTACAACCGCGCTAGAGCGTTCCCATGTAAAAATGTTGTAGAGGATGCTAGACAATGAATGTTAACCATTGGAAATGACCCAACAATTATTCAAATGAGTTAGAAGCATAAATAGGTCATAGAAGCCTTTGTAATCAATTTAAGTGAGAGAGCAATCAAAGATAGCTTGAGGTTACTTGTAATACTTTTGAGAGTTGAATATATACAAGGGCTTGTATATTTTCTCCCTATGTTAATTTTCATTTTCCCTTTGTTGGCCTTAGTATTTTCTAATGTGTGTCATCTAACGTACATATTAGAGTTTTAAATATCTAAACACGTGTATCTTAACATTCAAGTAAACATATTAAAATAATTGAACATGTGCATCTTCATATATATCTGATTAGAAATAGGGAACAATACATAATTCCCACATTATAAATACACATTTCAAATTTCACACTCTCCCTAAAAAATTTCAGAAATCAG
>CAIGRR010409205.1:0-13849 GCA_903798365.1 Fraxinus sp. 1973-6204
AATAAGGTCCCAAACAAGTTTACTAACTTTATCTCGAAACTTTCTCCTCCATGCCTTTAACATGTCCTCCATGCGCCTTGGCAATACCTAAATCATGTGTTGTGACGTCAAAATATCGTTCCATAGTAAGCGAGCAGCATCACAGTGAAGAAACGAATGGTCAATCGTCTCCCCGTCCCTTTTACACATATAGCACCACTCTGTAACATAGAAATCCCTTGTTCGAAGATTGTCCACCGTTAACACCTGTCCTCTGACCGTCCAAAGTAAAATAAAATATTCTATATATAAATACAAAACTTTTTTCTATTTTTTAACCACACATTTTTTAAAAATTCACTATTCAAAACAATGTTATTCTAAAAAAATGGCTACCAAACAGGGGCTAAATAATAAATAAGTACTCTTACTTACCAGATGAATTAATAATAAGTATAAATATGTAAATGTAGAATTTCAAATAATTTAATCAACGTGTTGTGTCTGTAATTTTTAGAAAAATAGTGTACTGGACGCACGTATCCATGTTGGTGTATCATATGTTATGAATATGTGATTGAAATTAATGTTTGACTTTAAATAGATAGAAAAATGAACTTTTTAGCAAAGCCAAATAAAAGCTTAGCAATTAAGTTCCTTTTAACTTTTTTTTTTCAATGTGATACCATTGTCTTCTGTAGGTTATACAAATATAGCACCAACCATATCGGTGTTTTGGTTACATATAATTCTTTCTATTAACAATTTTTTTGGTGATTATTGTGTTAATGATTTGTCTTTTGGGAATTATGATTGAACTAAACATTCTATATTATTTTCTGTCTCATTTTGTTGGTAATAGAAACAATGAACATGAATGTGAACTTAGGAACTTTGAATATTTGAATTGCCTAGAAAAGATGCCAATGGTTACTCTTTTGGAATTTTATTTGTAACTGTGGAAAATAAATTTTTAGTTTCTTTTTCTGTCTTTATTATAGAAGGAATTGTTTTGAAGCTGCTGCTTGTTCTTTTAGCTCCATATTGTGAATTGTCACAATTCTGTATACATATGGATACAGAAAATAGACAATAGTGAGATGTGGTGTACATCTCTGCCGCGAAACCAAGTGCCTTGCTCTCTATATCAATAAGATCAAAGTAATGATAATTTTTTCTTATCACGAATTTACCTATAGGTTTCTTATACTGCATATAAAATTGTAATTGAGATTTGTTATTGAAATTTTTGTATTGATGCTTATGATTATACATTCTAGTTGATTCTTCTTAAGTGGGATAATAATTCTTGATCTGAATATCAATTTGATTAAAAGCTGAAACTTGATTAGAATAGGGAAGTCAGATGGAAACTTATGGAAGCTCAGTTACAACCTGTTGTTTTCAATGTATCTGTTTACTCTTGTTTTAAGTAGATCTGTTTTCGTTCTATGGGTTCAGAAGTTGCATTAATCAGAAGAAGGCCACTGTCAAATTGCTTTGATTCTGTCATGAAGGAATTTTCTGGAATAAAATAAGAACTCAACTTTAGAGACAGAGATTGGCTAAAAAACGACACACCAAGAAGAAATATGGGGATTCTTCACCCTCCATATCTCAGCACGCTGCGTAGTAGGAGTTTTCTTCTTCCTGTTACTGTTTGGCATGTGGCTTCGAAGAATGAAAATCGTTACTGAAAATTCAATAATACTTGTCATGTCTGATATTTTCAAAACAAAGCTGATGAAAAAGCAATTTAGCACCATTAAATATTTCGCTGTTATTCTTAATTTAGTGAACTGGTTTGTAATCTTATCTCATCAAATGTAGTAAATACATTGTTTTACAGTGAATGTACAGTCTCTATCTGGATCCCCTTCCAATTTCCAAGTTTATACGGCTCTGCTAAAACCTCACGAAAGGATCATGGCTCTTGATCTTCCTCATGGTGGTCATTTGTCACATGGTTATCAGGTGCTTGGGACTTTCTTAACCTTTGCAAACTACTTGTGCTTTTCTATTGGCCTTTGTTTGATAGAAATTAAAGTCTAGATTTTTTTCGAAGTCAACAATTAAGTTTAACTACATATTTAATGAGATCCACAACTTTTCAACCACATTTTTCATCGACTTTTATTAAAAGTTGCTAAAAATCTGATTTTAATCTCCATCAAACGTGGACTTAATATTATACATCTTGATTTGCCATTTTAACCTTCTAAATTCGTTTGGGGATTCTGTATCAGACTGATACAAAGAAGATATCTGCTGTTTCTATATTTTTTGAGACAATGCCTTACAGACTGGATGAAAGCACTGGCTACATTGACTATGATCAGGTACCTTATTTTGGTGTTTTAGATGTCTAATAGATGTTTGAGAAAATGTTTCATCCTTTGTTTGTAATTTTCACTAAAACGCTGGGGCTCATTTTTCAGCTTAGGCTATAACAGTTTCTAGGTATAGAAAACGTGACACTAGGCTTCTCTCTCTCTCTCTCTCTATATATATATCAGAAAAGGGTACCAAAATTGTACATGATGTTTCTTCAGTAGCGCCCTTAAGCCTTTCTAAGTTAACTTCTTTTGTTGTTGGCAATTTAATAGTTATCACTGCTTTCAACAACCAAGATAGATCATGAACCATTTCTTAAATTTTATTTTTTGGTGGGCAGGAGGGGAAATCTATATGAAGTAGGATGTTTGGAAGGAACATATCAAGTAGGGGAAAAACTTTTTGTTGAAGTATATTACCAAGCCAAAATGATGGGTTTTCTTTAATTAATACACTCCTTTTGTTGTTCGAAATTTAATAGTCATCACTTGCTTTCAACAACCAAGACAGATCAAAGTCAATATGGGTGGGGAGAATACATCTCATGATGGAGACGACAGCTTTATCTACCTCGTAAGTTTCAAATTGGTCAAGATCATCATTGAAATGTTTAATATGACCGATAGAAAAAAGTTCATTGTCCTCCGAGTTCGGAAACAATATTTCTTGACCAAGGGCTAGGGTGTAATGGGGACATTGAAAGGCAATATGACCTCAATTATGACTAATAACTAAGACACACGATCTGAGATGTCGAGGGCACGATAGGAAGCGAGAAGGGAAGACAGATTCCTATTGGCATCACAAGGAAGAATAGGAGAAATTGAGGATGACCCAACGAATGTATAGGTCTGGGATGATACAACCTACCACTTGGGAGCTGTGAATGGATTAAGTGATGCCGATTGCCACAACAAGAACAATAAGAAGGAGAAGAAAGTAGGAGAGAAATAAGGGGAAAATTGAGTTTTATTCAATATTCAAATCTCCTTTATTACAATCAACGGACCTCTTTATATATGCTAAAAACACGACTGATAAGGAAATCACGACTATTGAGAAAAATTATGATCTTCCTTTTAACAAATCAATTTACCAAAAATGAGTAAAATGCAATAATGGAAATTCTATTTTAATTGTTGTTAATTTCGTTTACGCCTCGAATATACTTTCCAGTTTGCATCATTCCTCCCCGGTTGAAAAGAACTCGACTCTGGCGAGGTATAATCCAAATAGGCGTCCAAAAGGGTAGTATCCAGTTGACGGAACTCATCTTCATTATTCAAAGTAGCATCATTAGGCGGACAACCCTTCCAACGCTCCAGAAACCTACGAAACCCACCATCCTATGAAGCAACAAACTGATCATCAAGTACCTTATCAATGATATTTTGCAGAGAAAACGTGGTAACATGAGCTTGAGGAGGCGGCCGAGAATATTGTCCTACAGAAATATTAGACGACAAAATTGGAGGTTCGAACGTGCCTCGATAAGGATATAAATCTGCTACATAGAAAACATGACTAATATTTTAGTGCGTTGGCAACTCAAGTAGAGAAGCGTTAGTTCCAAGCCGTTTAATTATGGGGAAATGACCTAGTGATCTAGCACAAAGTGTCTTGGCAACATGTTTATGGAATCGTTCAGGTGCAAGACGGACCATGACATAATCGCCTACATTAAATTCGTTATGCTTATGGTGAGAATCAACTAATAATTTAATGATCATTGCTTACAGAAATTTTACGTGTAATCTCATCATGCAAGTTACGAATATGATCAGCAAAAGCTTGGGCGGAGGCAGTAGGGCAAAAATCAGTGGGCAAAGGAAGTAGAACAAGCGGCGATGTGTAGAGAAACCCTGAACGACCTCGAAGGGGCTATAATCGGTAGATCTATTGACAGAATTATTGTAAGCAAACTCAGTAGTGGGTAACATGAGGACCCAATTCTCAGGTTTATCCCCAACCAAACAACGAAGCATATTACCTAGACTACGATTCACAACTTCAGTTTGACCATCGGTTTGGGGTAAAACGCAGAAGAGAACTTAAGCGCCATCCCAAATAGTTTCCAAAGTGTCTTCCGAAGTAACTAACGAACTTAACATCACGATCAGACACAAAGTGATCGGAAGCCCATGGAGACGGACAACCTCTTTGAAGAACAACTTAGCGATGTAAGAAGCATCGGAAGACTTGGAACATAGAATGAAGTGGGCCATCTTAGAGAACCTTTTGACTACCACAAAAATGGAGTCATGATCTCGAGCTGTTTTAGGTTACTCGAGAACGAAGTCCATACTAAGGTCACACCAAAGAGTATGAGGAACAGAAAGAGGAGTATACATCCCAGTATTTAGATGTTGTGCCTTACCCAATTGACACGTACGACACTGAGAGATAATGTGAGCAACGTCTTTCTTAAAGGACGACCAATAAAAACGATCCTCAGCTAAGGTGATTGTTTTATCTCGACCGAAATAACCAGCGAGACCCCCGGCATGTAGTTACTAAACTAGGAAATCATGGAGGGAGGTATGGGGATCTAACTTGATACCCTTGAAAAGATAACCATTTTTAAGTAAGAAAGAAGCATGTTTGCGAGAAGGATTTTCTAAAAGGTCCTGAAAGATGATGCCAAAGTCAGGACAACTAGGATAATTGCCCTTCAAACGTTCAAATCCTACCACAACAGTGCTCATGGAATGGAGTACCGTAATGAATTGACTAAGAGCGTCGGCCGCTTTATTTTCAACCCCGACCCGATGATGGAGAACAAAAGTATACTTCTAGAAATTCAACCTACTTAACATGTCATTCGCTTAAATAACGCTAGGAGTTAAGGTAGCGGAGAGCTTGATGGTCGGAATACATGACAAACTCTTGAGGCAATAAGTAATATCGCTAATGACGGAGAGATTGGACAATGGCATAAAATTCCTTATCATAGGTAGTATACTTCTGCCGAGCCTAGTTTAATTTTTCGCTAAAGTAAGCGATGAGACGACCGTCCTGACTCAAAACACCCCTTATACCTATACCAAAAGCATCACAAGCAATCTCAAAAACTTTAGAAAGATTCGGGTGTCGTAAAACGGGAGCCTCGATCAACTTTTGCTTGACAGCTAAGAAAGCTCTCTGGGCCGAAATGGTCCAACGAAAATCACCTTTTTTCATGCACTCAGTGATGGGAGCAATGATAGAGCTAAAACCTTTAATGAATCTCCTATAGAAGGATGCGAGCCCATGAAAACTACGGACCTCAGTTAACGTGGAATGTTCAGGCCAATCGCGAATAACAGAGATTTTAGCCAGATCAGCAAAAATACCCTGAGCGGAAATGATGCCCTTAAGAAGAGGACCTGTGATGGGAGGAAAGAACACTTTTTTAGGTTTGCATATAACTGCGCAGAACGAAGAGTAAGGAAGACCTGTCGAAGGTGATCTAAGTGAGCCTCTTGCGACCGATTATAAACCAAAATGTCATCAAAATAGATTACGAGGAACTTCCCAATAAAAGGCTGCAAGACATGGGTCATGACCCGCATAAACGTGCTTGGTGCATTAGACGACCCAAAAGGCATAACCAACCACTTGTATAAACCATCTTGAGTCTTAAATGCAGTTTTCCATTCATCACTTGGTCCTTGCCAGCTCATCCAACATATCCTCAAGTTGCGGAATAGGAAATCGGTACTTAACGATGATTTTGTTGATGGCGACTATCAACACACATGCGCCATTAACCATCCTTCTTAGGGGTAAGTAAAACTGGAACTGCACTAGAGCTAAGGCTAGGGTGAATAAAACCTTTATCGAGTAAACTATCAATTTGCCTATTGAGTTCAGCTAGCTCAGCAGGGTTCATTCTATAATGGGGATGATTTGGCAACTAGGAACTAGTGACAAGGTTGATAGCATGTTGAATATCCCGCATAGGAGGAAGCTCATCAGGTAGGTCAACATGCATAATATCACTAAACTCGTGGAGTAAAGGAGTTACCTTCGTTGGGAAGTCAATGTGAGAATCACGAGGGGTTTGTGAACAAGCTCTAGCAACCAAGGCAAACATAAGCCTGGCGTCTTGACCTTCACATTCAAAATCCTTAAGAGACAATGTTGAATACGGGCGTCTACAATACGCTGAGTTGTGGAGATGGGTGTTGTTTTCTTTAGGATATTTGAGGGTTTGACCGGTAAGAGATGAATAATTTTGCTGTGGTGGAGAAATTCATGCGTGTTGTCACGCCCGAAATGCGTGACATCATGATCATAAAGCCAAGGACGACCCAAAAGGACGTGAGCAACGTCCATAGGTAAGACATCACAGTAAATGTCTTCCGAAAACAATGGACCTAATGTAATGGGCACTAGACAGCGAGTGATGGGTAAAGAAGTTCGGTCAACTTGAGCTACTTTAAAAGGATGAGGGTATGGTTCGGTTATGAAGCCGAACTTGGCCACGGCGGATTTGGATACGACATTCATCCTTTTTTTAAAACATTTTTTCTCTCTTTCACTGTCACGTGAACAGTGAGCAGTGTCACTGTTCACATTTCTTTTTTTAAACTATAATCACAATATGGAAGAAATAAAATTTACTTAAAAATGAAATTCCTTATATCTACATTCCTTCACAATGGTCCTTGTAAAGTAACTAGGCAGTAGAAGAAGAATTTCATACAGTAGAAAGTATTTAATTATGATTTTTTTTAGTCTACAGAAAAATAAACCTTTGCTCTGATACGAAACTGTAACGCCCTAAATTTTATTAACTTAAATTTTGAGGTGTTACCGATATCATTTCATAATCATACTTGAAGTGGAAATATTAAATTGAAAATTTAACCCCTCAATTTATTTGAACCTTCATATATTGAATTAAATAAACACAGAGTCACAAAATTTAGAACATTAATAGAAATAAAGATAAAACTCAAAATATCATAACAAAATTTATTATTTAATGTTTTCCTAAAATTTTACCTGGGCAACCCGCGCACTGTTCAACCACCATTCACGTTGATCGATCTAACCTAAATGTTAATTTGAAAGAATGAGTAATTTAAACTCAGTAGGATATGTGCGTCCAAAACAATATAATAAATTTTTAAACATAAATTTATGACATTCCATACCACTATTTCATCAAGAGTAGTCAAAGATCAATCGAATGCTCTAACAAATTTCTGTGCAAACAATTGAGAAAACCCGAAAGAAATCTCATTTTATTTCATTAAGACCTGTAGGCTAATTAGCATTTCATGAAATAAGTTGCGTAAAAAAAATTATAATATTGCAAGGACAAATCAACTTGCACATAGTATCCTACCTTCAGCGAATAGAATAAATTTTTTTAGTAGGATTAAAAATAAGGGTTGCACTCCTTAAGCATATAAATTTTGAATAGAGTTTTGAGAGTTAGTGTGTGTGGTTTACGTTTTCTTTCCACTCAAAATAAAATGAATGAAAAAAGAAAACCGAACAAAATTACTATATAAGAGAATTTGTTTGGATTTTAAATTTAAGTTTTCTAGTTTTTTTTATCCTTATCCACGACCATTTTTGAAAATAAAACAAACCTATTATCCCATGGAAAATGAAAAGGGTACATAATTTGGTAATACTTTAAATTGCAAATATCTATCCACATACACGTCATTTTGCAAAGACAATATCTCGCATGTTAAAATGAGGAAAAACAGAATTTGTTATAGTGATTAATTGGAAATAAAATTTAGATAGATCAAATCATCTTCAAAATTTAAAGATAAACATGGATTATTTAATGCAATATTATTTTATTTTCTTAATTATCTTAAAATTTATATTAAGTAATAAAATAATATCTGTTAAATATGTATCATTGAACTAAAATGACTTGGGGTAAACTTATTCAAACTTATATTTTCTCGAGCCAATCTAGGTTATTTAATGTGAGCTACAAAATGAGCTCAATGTTGATATACTTTTTTCTTCTCCTATAATACTTAAATATTTGGCCAAAACTAAATAAAATAAAAGGACCAAACAATCATATTATCCTATTAATTTTATTATGATTAACAAGACTAAGATGTTAAAGGGTTTCTATTTTCTAAAAGACAACATAATAAATTAAGTCTCTCTATTTTAAAACACGTAAAAACAATTTGGAGTGTTACACTGGTAGTCAGGCATCTGGTACTGTTCGCTAAAATTATATACCGCAAGTGCACGGGTCACGTTCAAGTAATAAAGTGGACTTTTTGAGTCCGGGTTGTCGATCCCTCGAGGAATGTTACTTTTGATTACGCAACTTTGTCAATTTAATTTTAACAATAAAAACAAACACACAATTTGATTTCAAATTAATCATATTAAAAATGTTTACATCTGTTCACGAAAATATATTTCGGATTAAAACCACCGCAAGTGTACGGTTCGTTAACAAGTAATAAAGTGGATTTTTTGAGTCCGAGTTGTCGATCCCTCGAGGAATGTTTACTTTTGATTACGCAACTTTAGTCAATTTCATTTTAACAATAAAAACAAGCACACAATAAAATTTGATATTGAAAAATAAGGAAATTTAACTAAAATCTACAAAGTAAGAGAACATAAATACTTGAAAATTTTGGAAGAAACACATGGTTGAGATTCATGGTTTTGCTTAATCATCGCCTAATTAATCTCTCCACAAGCCAATTAATAAATTACTTATTTACGATGTTAGATCCGATTTTTCAAATTTAGTTAATTACCTCTCTCGAGCAAAATTAACTCTAATTGATTGATTAAACCTACTATATCTCTATGTCTATTCAAACCAAACAACCGCATTAAATATTTGTGAAAATAGCTCAATGGGTCACTCAGGGTTAGGGGTATATCTCTATCCCCTATACAAACTCAGGGTATTTACTATTTGGTCTAAAATATACAATCTTCTCTCGAACGATGTACAAATCACTAAACTCAATCATTTAGTGGCCAAATAAATGAAATACATTCAACACAATAATAAATACACATGAAAATAAGCATTTTAACATTAAAAGACAAATATTAAAATTAATTAAAGCTATATTAAAATTAATTAAAGCTAGGTTAACTTTCAACCATAAATCCCAACAAAAATATTTAGCCCATGTTATACAAATGATAAAAATGAGAATATTTATAACAATACATTGCAAATATTGCAAAATAATTGAGAAAATACAAAGCTATAGATAAAACCCTTGTTTGAAGCTTGGCTTTGATGTCCTCAAATATTTTTCCAAATCTTTAGATATATTCTCCTTGTGCTCTTGATTTGCAACCCCAAAATACCAAATGATTGAAAAAGAAAAAGAAGAGAAAAGAAAGAAAGAGAAAGAAAAGAAATAAAAAGAAAAACCAGCAGGAGCGAGGAAGAAGAAAAAAAACGCAGCTGCTGGGTTCCAATTAAAATAAAACCTATTCAGAAATTACAGCTTTGGTCCCCAGAGATTCGGACAAATAACAAAATGGTCCCCAAGTTTTTAAGATTGGCGCCTATGCGCCGCTACACTGGCGCCTAGGCGCCAACTTTATGTCAAAACCATTTTTTTGTTTTAATTTTGCAGCCAAGTCCCTAGGTAATTGCACTCCAAGTATCCTAACTTTGATCTTGTACAATTTGGTCCTCAAATTTTGACTTTTATATCAATTATGCCCTTCATAAATTGCATTCAAGATCCTTCAACTTTTTGCTTTGCTCACTTTGGTCCCCACCTTCATAATTTTGCACACCTTTTGTCATAGTCCCCACATTCACAATTTTGCACAGTTTTAGTCCATTTTTCTCCTTTTTTGTCTTGTTCTCTTTCATTTGGCTGATTTTTACCTACAAAAGCAACAATAACTTAATTGTGAGTAGAAATTCGCTCATTTTTATCAATAATAAGTATATTTAAGTATTAAATAAGTGTGTAAAAAATACACTTATCAGGTACCAATTGAAGTATTTTTCGATGGCATCGAGCCAGTCAAGAAAGACTTCAAGGTCAAGGCGACCATCAAACTCAGGAGCGTCTACCTTAACTTTCCTAGTGACATCATCAATGGCGTCCCTATGCTGGTCATAACACAGAGGTGAGGGATCCAGACGAGGCGCATGAATGTCAATAGGGTTACGAACGTCTGGATGGGGGGGGGGGTGTTGTCTAGGACCAAGATTGTGTGGATTAGGTAGTATGCCGCCAGGAGTGCGAAGGAGTGGTTCATTGACGTGATGACAGACGTTGGAGGATTCAGATAAATTGTCCATAGGAAGTTTACCCGGGTTTCGAGAAGACTACCTAGTTTGTTCAGTAAGGTTTTGGATATGACTTTTAAGCTCAGCAAGATCCAATTTCACTAATGACATCAGATGAAAGAGTTGACTTGTTGTCACAGGGCATCATGGGATTGGTTAAGGTCTTTAAGATTCATTGTGTTAAGATTAGTTTAGAGATGTGTTATGAGATGACGTCGAGGATGAATGTTAAAAGCGGTGTTCTAAAACCTTTTATTTTTTTGTTTTTGTTTTATTTATTTATTTTTGTTAGATCGAAACTAAAAGAAATCAACTTAAGTAAACCTACATGCACTTAAATGGAAGGTCTGTATCAAAAGCAGAAATAAATCCTTACCAATGACACGAGCTGTCGGATTGAGGCGTCTAATGGAGATGGTGGCCGTCTGACACGATGAAACTACAACAAGAGATGGACCTCGATGGTGATTTGTAGTGTGGACTTCGATTTGGAGAAGCAGCAGTAGTGCAAAGCCGAAGTCTGCTCGCTGAGGATTGGTGGAAAAATACGGTGGAGGAGCACGAAAGAATGTGACTGTTGCAATTGAACTCTCCTGAACGGTCAACAATGGATCAAGGGTCCTGCAATAACGTGTCAAAGTATGCCCTCTTTTTTTTTAAGAACAAATAAAGTAAGAACTAGAAAAAACCTGCTGCTGTGAAGACCCCCCTTTTTTTTTGCAAATAATATACTATAACAACTAATCTATTACAATAGGCAACAACTAAGACTCACAAATGAAAATCAAGGTCGATACTGAGACCCAAACAGAAAAACACTGAGGCAGAAATGTGGCAGGAATTTGCCGGTGCACCTTGAGGTGGATGGCACGGTGATGTATAGAAGCTGTCGGCGATTGAATAGTATCTGCGCGAATGGCAGTGGCCGGTGGCTGAATCGGAGGAAGTGAGTGGGCATATGGAAATCGATGTAGAGGTGACTGTGTAGAACGGTGGAGTGTGATGTGGTTGTGGAAGTTACTGGTGGCGGGCCACGGCGAGAGTTGTGTGTTGCTGTGATTGCTGAAGATGGTAGGCGTGGCAGTGTGGGTGCGTTAATGGTGGTGGATAGGCGAACGAAGGTGTGGACTATGGATGATGACGATAGGGTGTGGTGCTGGCAGTGGATAGGGATTAAGGTGCAGGTGGATTGGGTGAAGTGAAATTGGTGGATTGAAAGTAGCCGCCGGAGACGGGTTGAGTTGAGGTGGAGAGAGCCGGGAATGGGGTAGGGTTTTACCGAAGAAGATGGTATTTGGGCTGGATTTGGTGAGTTTGGGGTTGGGCTAGACTTGTGTATAAGGGGCTGGGAATGGGCCAGACTTGTGTATAGGGAATGGGCTTATTTGCTGGGAAATCAGATTGGCCGAATGTTTTGGTTGTTTCAGGTTTGTAGATGGGTTAGGTTTAATAGTGAAGAACAACAGTTTATTGAGCAGCAATATGAGCAAAGCAGCCAATAACAACGACACATATTTTTTTTTTTTTTACGATTTTTTTCCTGATACTACTAAAATAGAAGAAAAATTGCTGCTACTCTCTGATGATTTTTGTGCGGTTTTGTGGGGGTTTTTTTTTTTAAATTTTTTGTGAAGGTAGTTGTTGGGCTTGAATGGGTGTTGGAAGGTAGCGGTATGTTTATGGATTGGATGGAATGGTTGGTGTATTTTTTGGATGTGAGAAAGTGAGGTCAAAAGAGAACAAATTGCTCATATACCAAATTGATGCCGATTGCAACAAGAAGAACAATAAGGAGTAGAAATAAGTAGGAGAGAAATGAGGGGAAGATTGTAGTTTTATTCAATCTTCAAATCTCCTTTATTACAAGCTAAAAACGCGACTAATAAGGAAATTATGACTACCAAGGAAAATTATGATCTTCTTTTTACAAAATCAATTTACCAAAAATGAGTGAAATGCATTAATGGAAAAATCTATTGTAACTGATGTTAATTTTGTTTACGCTTCAAATATACTTTCCAATTTGCATCTAAGACAGGATTGTCAAGAGGCGAAGTTAGGAGGACCACGCAGTGCATAGGATGATTGAAAGTACCGCTCATGTTCAAGGGCCTTGTAGAAAGCACCCTCTAATAGTCGAGGCTAAGCACAAGAACTTGATGTTTAAGATCGTGTCTTAGGCTATTTAGAAACTTAGTGATAATTATTGTCTTGACTTATTAATGTTGAAACGGTACAATAACTCGCAAACATGAGTACTGACCACAGTCACGGATGAGAAGTTTGTCTATGGTTAAGAAGATGCTCTAAAAGTTGAGATCGATGATAGACGAGAGTGAGCTTGACCTTCATTTCCCCTACACAATAATAGGTTTTCCTATTCGTTCGAGGGTGCGTGTAACTTTCTGCTAATAACATTTAGCAGCTTTCACAATTTTTATGTTGGCGAACGAATGCATTGGTAGGTAGGCATATGATACCTACATTATTGTCAAATGAATTAAGATGTTTTAGATTGTTATTATGGTGTCTAGACTAATGTTGTGTGGGTGAGGTTGTATTCCTCTCGATGTATTCCTATGAGCATGAAGAAGAGGATCGTGTAAATTTTAAGCTACAATGGAGGATTGAGACAGATCATCTATAGGACGTTTACTTGGATTTCAAGATGATTGCTTGACCTGTTCATTTAGGTGGTGGATGAAAAGTTTAAGCTAAACTAAGTTAGATTCCATGGCACTGACGTTTATGTCAGTCGAGAGATTGGCAACCATTATGAAAGGGCACTATGAGACTGCTCAAGTTCCTTAAGCATCATCTTCACCCTTTTTTAGTTTGTTTAGTGATTGATTTGTTATTATTATTTGTTTAGTTNACGTTTATGTCAGTCGAGAGATTGGCAACCATTATGAAAGGGCACTATGAGACTGCTCAAGTTCCTTAAGCATCATCTTCACCCTTTTTTAGTTTGTTTAGTGATTGATTTGTTATTATTATTTGTTTAGTTTTGTATTTTTATTTTTTATTAGTTCATATTATTATTATTATTTTAGTAGCCTTGGAGCTAAGCCTCTGTTGTGTTTTACTAGTGTAGGAAACTGTATCAATTAAAGTTTCTATTGTTGGTTAACTGGAAGTCTGTATTATTCTCTTTCCTTAGCTAGCAGATTTTATTATTTAGGAGATTTTATTTCCTTTCCATAGTCACCTCATGTAATATAAATATATTGTAATAGCTTTCTTGTAATGTAGAGATTTTCAATAAAAGATTTC
>CAIGRR010409435.1:0-10064 GCA_903798365.1 Fraxinus sp. 1973-6204
TGAGTGTTCTTGTAAATGACTTGGACAGAGTGATCTTACAGAACAAACTCAATTTATAATGTCCACAGATGAAACAATTTGTACAATGTTTGTATACTTTCTGTTTCTTTGTGTTGAAATAAGTTCATACGAGTTTGTTGGAAAATTCCGAAACAAGATTTTGTTGGTTAGTGTTTGTATGATTATTCACTTAAAAGTTTGTTTAGTTTTCGTGTAAATCCATGCTATCACTCGCCGTCTTGTATTTTTACTACATTTCTAGGTGGGACAAAACTTGGAAAGATGGTCAAGTATATGCCGTCCAGACAACAATGTTGGTATCTCTTTCACTTGGAATGGCATCGTCGGCAAGGAAAGTGCGGCAGTTTTAGACGTGCCAAAACTAGATAAAAATCTACGGATGGGTGATACATTTTACGTGTCAGCACACGTAATTAGGTGTGTCAAAGAAGTTGGGTCGTGCCTTTGGCAAGGGTGTGCTCAATTTTTTTTTTATGTATAGCAGTGTCAATCGGTTGGATTGCGCAGGGCGAAGCTTAGTTTACCATGTTTCTCCGAGACCCGTCTCAGCATCTAGGGCAATTCTATATCAACTCCTATTTGATACACATTCTTTCAAAACTCATTTTCAACCACACATTCTTCAATAAAATAATATTTCTTATCAGATCAATAACTTTTCCTTATTTTTTAACCATATATTTCCCATCATATCACTATTTAAAATATATTATTTCATCTATAATATCCATCAAATACACCCTCAATCTGATTGAACTGTATTGGAGTGGCTTGTATAATTTAGTTGATTCGATGTGAACATACTGATAAATATTGTATTAATAGAAAAATTCAGAATTTCGAAGAAAATCCAAAGTTTTCAATTTTCATTCAAAAAATCACCAAATTGAAATGAGCCTCTAATTCTTATTATTGATTGACATTGATTGGATCATTCTCCTGGAGATGAAAAAGAGTTTCTTCGAGTTTACAATGCTATTACTCGATTTCTGACCAATTATTCACCATTACTAAACTGGAAACATACTTTCCTCACGTAGCTACTTCAAATATCTCTTCCTCTACCTACCCCTACGTTTCATCTTCGGCAACCTCAGTATGAAGTATGGAAAGGTGATCTTAATCCTCGTTTGAATTACTAATCGGGTTAAGCGGCTTTTCTTTACCTTTTTTTTTTATTTATTTTTTTATCAAGCTTTCATATATTTTTTTGGTAATTCCTTCAACTCCTTGGATTGCATGCAGTGTTTCTTGGTTGATTGGTTGGACATTAGTATTGGAATACACTATCGGATGCTCTGCAGTTGCTCGTGACATAGCACCAAATTTGGTGCTGTACATTTCTCTTATATTTAGCCATTTTATTAGGTCTCTTTGTGTGTGTTTTAGGATTTATCTTTTATTTTTAAGGATAAGGATACCAATAAGCTAGAATTTGCACTTCTCCGCCTTCCATAATTTCAGATTTTATCTTCCTTGCATCAATCCATATTTGGTTATGCATGTCTTCTTCTGCATAAAGGTTTTGTTTTTTTTTTTTTGCTAACTTCCAAGCTTTCAATTTCAATTATCCATTTCTGATATCCATTTTAGGAACTGTTTAAAAATGAGGTTGTCCTTTTCTTCAATATTAATGCTTAGTTTAGCCCTGTTTGCTTGTTCATTCAATTGGAATTATGAAATGTCTGATGGTTACTTTATTTATGTATGTACTATTTTTCCCATAGGAGAAGGCAGTAGTTTCAATGGCTTAGACGCCAAAGAAGCCTAATATGGCTAGAAGGATACATTTAATAATACTTGTTTACGTGGCTATTTAACAGTATTTTGAGCCAACATTTTTTGGTCCAGTAGCAGTCTGAATGCTACTTTGATACATAGGTATTGTACGTCCGGTTAGATTAATGGCCGTCTTGAGTTAATATAGTGTAGTGTATTGCATCATATTATTACCATATAACACTTTGATTGATAGATTATGTGAAATAAAGAATTTTAAAAGTCCCAACAGCCTAATGAATTAGCTCTTCAATCTATAGTTATAAAATCAGATGTAATAGCAAACCATATCACTACTTTAATTAGTGAATATTGCAAGCAACATTTATACAATAAATAGGCTGAAACTTTTCGCTCTATATTATGTTGTATTTGTCATACAGAAACTTTTTGCTTTAAGCGCTATAGTACTATATGCTTTGAAAGTTGTGTTCTACTATTGTTGTTTCTCAATGTCTTTGTGAACTCGTTCAATTTCGATACAATATGGAGATAACTGGGTATTTGCCTTAACCATATTTATGAAAATATGAGCTTTTGGTGTGTGCATTTATTTAGCTTTCAATTGGAAATTTTGACCATTTTTTTCTTGTTTTTAATTCTTTTGGGTGCACCATAAGAGAAAAGATGATGTTAAAAAAGTGATTACTGCAATGACAGTGGGAAAGGATGTGTCCTCCCTGTTCACAAACGGCGTGAACTCCATGCAAATGGAAAACTTGGAGCTCAAGAAAGTTGTCTATTTATATCTCATGAATTATGCTAATAGCCAGCCTGATCTTGCTATACTTGTAGTAAATAAATTTGTGAAGGTAAGCTAATGAACTTTAGTCTTATCCAATTGATTTTGTTATGGTCTTGTGGATATAGGTATTAACGTGTTTGCTAGGAAGTGAAAATATCATTTTCCTTTGTTAAGTGTCATTTGATATTCTGTAAAATTTATTAACTAAACTCCAATTTAATGATACTTATGATTAATTTTCAGATGAATTCTTGAATGCTTATTCCTTGTTATTTATCCGTCAGTTGGAATGTCAGTGAACAAATATGGGAATGACAATGGTTAGTTAGGTAATTGATACATCTGGTTCATGAAAAGTACCTGATGGAGGAAAAAAAGGTGCTTTGGGTAATGTTTAAACTAAAAATGATCCTTGAAAATGTACCAGATATCTTGATATTGATGTTATAGAATTTATTTTTCGTGTTATTTACAATTTTTAATGTAGAAATATCAATTTATATTTTATCCCTAACTTAGGGTATTGATCCACATGGTGGTTTTTCATAGGGATTGAAGTGGAGATTTTGGGAAATATTAAGTGGATTTACTAGTTATTTTCCTCCCACTTTTTTTCTCTTCTGTTTTGGAAGTGGAGGTGGGGTGATAGAATTTGCAATGAACATGAATATATGTACAATTAACATTTGTATGTTGTATCCTCTAGAAAATTTTAGGAGAAGTTGGTTGTATGCTGAAACAATAAAAGAAAAAAAGATCACGCAATGACACATGAAAAAAAAGAAAGAAAGGCAAGAAACAATGTTCTAAACATGTTTTCAATTAAGAAGAGTTTGAAAAAGATCATCATGGCGATATTTGACAATGAATGATGTTAAGATCAGCAATTCATAGTTCGAATTGAGATTATGACTCAATTTAGGCTGCATATGTGAGTCACTTGGACTGCTATTGATGCACAATTCACTTTGTTTATTTCTTTGTGTGTATAAGAAAAGGAAAGCTTTTGCAGATATTGCATTCGAGCTTTGTTTTTCTTACATTGAAGCTGTGTTGCCTTATACTTGCTCAATCTTTAATTGGAATATCCTTTCATGTTTGCTTCATTATAGGTTGTCGTTGCTATTCTGTCTGCGATATGCTGCCTAATTATTAATTGCATTGCATTCAAGATAACGATGATGCATCTTGAACATGGTCTATCTTTGGGATCAGATAATTGCATTTTCATGGACACTAGCAATTCATATTGGCATATTTGCAGGAATAGGTTTCCAACACAACTTAGAAATACTTTGACAAAACTGTGTATGCACATTCTTGGATTCTTGTTCAAATGGATGAGTAAGCGCATTCCAACATTCCATAGGCAAAAGAGGCAATTGATGCAATTACAAGTTATCCTTCTTTATTCTCCTACAAATATTAACCTACTTATAGTGCAATCTTGAGACGATAATCTTGTCTTTAAGTTTGTGTAAAATAACTAAAAATTATTCCACGCTATTAGATGATCCAACTAAACTGCAACACGTGCATTGCACGTGCGCCCACTAGTAATCATTAGAATGCTATGCTAGTTTTTCAGTATTGGATTAATAATGATCCCTATTACATATTTGTTTTGATTTAAAACTAGTAATTTAATTATTTCTTGATTGATTTTCCATAGTTATTGCATTTTTAATTGATTGGCCACCGATTGAATAATTAATTACTTGTTGTAGTGTTGAGAAACTCACAATAAATTTAGAATGCGGCAAAATTAACATATGTAGATAGAACTAGTACTAATCTTTATCACATATGCAATCACAAAGATAATCTACAATTTAATGCATTTTGATCATATGAATTTAGATCGAGAATATGACCGGGTCGTGATTAAAATATACTTAATTTGTCTTGAAAAATAAAATTAAATAAACTAGCGTTATCGATTGTTATGAAAGCATGAAATTGATTATATTACGAATCAAGAATTGAAATAAATGGCAATAGGGGGATTCAAAATCCAATACAATCATTCACATATGTAACAAAATATTTCTTTTATTGCTTTCTTAGTTTATAATTAGTATAAATAACAACAAAATCACATCTTTTGTGTCACAAGCATCGAATTTAATAGTAAACTAGGATTAAACATTATTCATCGTGGGATGATAACTGACAACTCATTTTATTATTACTTGTTAACGATCTCGTACGCTTGCGAGTTTTAACGTAACAAACTGCTATCTAACCATTGGTATACAAAACAATAAAAAAAAAATTAATGATGGTTTAAGTGTTAGGACACATGTTCACCGTAACCATTCCCTTAATCTCAATGACTAATTTTTATAACAATTGATTATGTTTATGTGGTCAAATTCTTATAACGTATTCAATTTACCTCTCTCGAATTTAAATTAATTTTAAATAAGTCAATATCATATCTCTATGTGAATTCGAATACACTTTATTTAAATGTCTTAAAGCTAGAAAAATCCTTGTGACGACTGCATTAACTAGAAAATGTATTTTTACACGTTATACTAATTATCGGCTTTTACTATATGGTCTAAACAAATAATCCGCCTATCGACGTAATTAGCGCTTACAAATCATTGAATTAGCGGTCAATTAATCCATGCATTATTAATAAATGGAGAAGAATAATACTAAAATGAATTAAAGTAAATCATCAAATTTAAAGAAAAAATGAGAAAAAGGAGCAAGATCTTGCATCAAGATTTCGCCTTTATCTTGTAAATTCTTGAAACAATAGCTTCTTGATTGATTTCTTGATTTTCTCGCATTTTGGACTTCTATAATATGTATAAAATAAATCTCCCAAGCCTGGGTTTGAATATATGTATATAATGAAACTCTACAAGCATCTTTTAGGGTGTGTTTGAGCCATGTTATTTTGGAAGAATATATTCTGGAGTAGTAGATTGATGGAGAATGTGTGGTTGAAAAAAAAAGAAAAATTTATTGATGTGATGTAAAATATTATTTTATTAAAAAATGTGATTGAAAATAAGTAAAAAAATGAGAATGAGATTTTTAATGTGTTACAAACAGGGGCTTAATTATTGGACTGCGACTTGTATTTATAGAACAAGATTTTGGTAAAATCTTTGTTCAACTTGGTTTCATAAAGAGTTTGAGGAATAAGAGAAAACAATTCCTGTTTTCAATTAGGCTCCTTTTCTCATGTAACTTTATGGTATGCTTGGGAGTTTTTTTTTTAATCGATTTTGGGTGGCACCGTTTATGATAGAGTTGAGAAAATCGGTGCTTGTTAGTTTTTTTGGACATCGATTACGGATAATTTAAAAACAACCCAAAATCGGTGTAGTGTATTTTTTACCGTTTCTGTCAACCTATTAAATCGATGAGTTTTGACCATTTCTCAAATTCTCTCCCGACTTTACCCTTTATAAAATAATTATTACCAAATCTACCATAACATATATAAAAGAAAAAAAAAAAATTACACGTTCCAAACATTTTTCTACTCTTGCCTCCAACTATTTTTTTTGTGATTTTATGCTCAATATTCACTCAACTCTTGGTGTTTTTCTTCAGTAATTATTGACAAGAGTTTCGTTGATGATCTTTCCTTAGATCAAAGCAAAATAAATCTGGTCTATGCGTTGAAACTAGATTTTGCATTTCTCATGTATATTGTTCACTCATTTTCCAAACAGCTTAATAGAGCAGTCCGGGAAAGCGGCAACATAAAGTTCTTATTAAAACTGAAATAAACTACAAATCTTGAAGGGGTAAACTTGATTGTCAAACCATCGTCAACACAGGATCGATAACCTGCTTTAATCAAATAATATGGGTATATATGTAATTTGATTTTTTAGAACATCTTTCAGAACAGTCAGATGACGAACTCTTAAATATGGGTTGGAGTATTTTAAAAATCGCTACTAAAAATCACCAAAAATCGATCAACTCATAAACACCCAAAATCAATATTTTAAAAAACGCTCATAACCACTAACCCGAAACTCACAAGCATGCCATAAAGTCTTTCATCTTCTAATATTTTTCAATTGAGTCATCCTCATTCCAAAATCATCTTCTAATAATTGACTCAGGCAAGTTTCAGAAGTTTATAATTTAGTCCTCAAACTTTTTAAATGTCGAATTTAACTTTTGAAACTTATGAATTTTTACCAATGCTCAATTAATACTTCTAATCTATCTCTTATATTTCGGTTGATTTTCAATTGCTTCAAATACTCCAATTAACCTCTAAATAACTTATTTTCGCATAAATTGTATCCAATATGAGATTTTCTTACTATTTATATAATTTATACAAATTAAGTAGACATTCGCTCGATTTACATATGAATAGAATGCACTTATTCATGAGGTATATAATACTCAGGATGGTGGTAGTGAGGGCGACCTCATAGTAATACTCTTTATTTTTTGGATTCATAGGTTGTTTGCCCTGGGAAAGAGTATCATCCTAGTAGGCCAGTATTAGATGGGACATCATAATGGCCATCATTGCTGGAGATATAGATTAGGACGGTGCTAGTGTTTCGAGGCCACCTATCACCGAGTTTAGGGGTAAATTGAGTGGTGCCAAGGATGTAGATTTGCCTGAAGGTGTATGCGGTATGACTTATGAGGCTGATGAACGAATGGGATGCAAGGGTGAACACGGTTTGATTGAGACGGTTTGCAACAAATTTTCAAACCAAAACACTTAAAACGGTTTGGGATTTTTCCAAATCAAATCAAACCATTTCAATTTCTAAACAAAACCAACCCAACCCAATTTTTTGGGTTTAAAACCACAGTTTAATTAAAGGCAAAAAAAAAAACATATATTGAATAAGTTAAATCATAAATATTGTCTAAAGTTTCATGTTAAAACATAAATTGTATTAATAAAAATATTACAAACCAAAGTTCTATAATTGTAATCATTATAATACAACAATATTATAGAAACATTTTAACCATTTAGTTGATATCAATGGCTCAACATCTGCAATTGTAACACACGAGTTATTTACTTTGTAAAAAAAAAATATAGTACATGAATTCATTGACTTTAGTTAAATGATATAAATAACTAATAAAAAAATGATAAAAAGATCAAATACGATAATACCTTCTATAACATTTTGTGAATCATTCAATACTTCTACTTCATCCAAATATTGACAAATTAAATCATTGCCTCAATCATATTTGTATTCAACAAACTTCTAAAAGAATCAAGAATCCAACTACTAATAGGAAATGCATACTTAAAAAACAATTGTGAATATTTGAATAGTCAAACACATTTTTAGTAATTCGGGGGATATCTTTGTATTTATTTGTATTCAATTTCCATCAAAGTAATGTATCAAAATGTTCATTGGTCAAATCTTCAAAACGACTATTTAAGTAATCCAACAAATTATTCTAGCAATTATTAATAAAATCTAGAAATTAAGTTAAAACGACATTTGCGATCGCAAATCTTTTACTTAATTGCAGCTTTTATATTAATCTTTCATTTGTGACATCCATAATTTCAAATCTTTTAATTGGTTACAGGGGGAGGACAAATTGACTTCACTGTTGATCAAAAAAATTGATTTTGGCTATCAGTAATGCTACAAGTACAGGCCTGTATTTGCTAGACAACTCACACCATAGGTAGGTGGGTGGGGGGGGAGAGATTTTTGCCAATATTATAATCATGTGGGGCCACCTAATGTGAGAGAAATTTTGAATTCCGGTCAAAAACTTGTAAAAATATTCCTGTACTTCAGGAATTATTCTTTTGACTATATTTTGATCAATTTTATAAAGGTAATATAATGATAAATTTATATTTTGTCAAATAATACAATTAAAATATAATTAAATAAAAGAGGGGAAATCTGCACCCTACACCCGTCTAACCCAACCCACTACATCTTCTTTAGCAACCGCTATTCCACTACCCCATCCCACCCTATAACCAAAATCAAAACCTAGTCCCTATTTGATATCGATCAAAATTCAATTTTTAATTTAAATCAAAATTAACAATTAAATTTAACCACATATTTTATGGATTCTAAAGTTTTCAATCACACATTCCATTATTATTATTATTTTTTTCATCAAAATCTACTAAAAATCTGATTTTAATCCCGACGAAATATGTGCCTAATATACAAACCACACACATCACCACCCAACCACAGCCAATTAATCTAGAATCCATTTTTGTTTCTAAATTGTGAGAGTGAACTAGTTTCTCTGAATCTTATTTGTAGAGACAGAAAATAAAAATATATGGCACTATTTGTGCTGATCTAAATATAAAGTCGAATTAACATTTGTCTTCTCTTAGCTTCCTACGGTGTAATTCAAAGTTGTATTTTTAAGTGAATATTTTATTGGTCAGAATCCATTGTGGAGTTTCTATTTGACCATCATTATTTTCAAACTTTTTTTTTTCTATATATTCAATTTTAACCATATATTCACACAATAAAATATTTTGCTAGTAAACTCAAAACGTTTTCTTACTTTTTAACCACACATTCTTCTAAAAACACTATTCAAAACTTCGTTTTCCACATTTAATGATTATCAAATAGGGGCGTAGTATCAAGGGATAGATGAATTTGAACAGTAATGGGTTCGAATTTGTTGCGCTTATTTGACCCCTTCACAGTGTAGTGGCGGTGGCGGGGCACAAGGGTTAATTTTTTCAAGTATTGGGTAGGACTGAATATAGACTGATTCGATTCAATTTTAAAGAAAATCAAATTGAATCATAATTTGAGTATTTAGTAAGTGGAGCCATCGAGTCTAAATTTAATGGATTAACTACTTATATACACAAAGTGTACACCTTTATTAATACTCCTATGTGTCAAAAATCTTGCAGTTGATTAGAAAATTGTGTTGTTAAAAACAAGGTACCAAAATCTGTTAACTCATATGGATGTAAACCTGTTGACATATAAAAATGAGGCCCAATTAAATTACCCAAGGAGTGAAGCCCCGGTTAGGAAATTGAAATGACGGCCCAAAAAGGCCCAAGACAGAGTTATGTAGTGGAGGCCCATCATCGCCAAAGTATACAAAACGCCCAACCTATGGGCAAATGCAGCACTTTATGAATATTCAGGGCGACGATGCTATTATCGCCCAAGCCTACGAAACGCCTAGAACATAGGCAAATTGTTATCTTAAGTGACAGTTACTAAGGTAGTTAAGGAGCAATCTCATCATGTCCCATGATTTAGGAAACCTCGGTTACAAGTAGTTCAATGGTAAAAGTAATGACAACGTTAGAACAGCAGTTCCATGACAAGTCAGTCATGATGAAGATCGTAGGTCGTTACAAGACGATCAACAGTTTCAGGCGGTTCCACAACAACAACTATCAGAGGAGTATAAAGGAGAAGAGAAGGCATAGAAGAAAGACCTACCTCCCCCCCGAATCAAATACTCTCGAACAGAAAATATGTAATTTTTATTTCCTTTACTTTTATCGCATTTA
>CAIGRR010409500.1:0-18210 GCA_903798365.1 Fraxinus sp. 1973-6204
GTTGTTCATTGGTTAATGAATTATTTTTTGTTCAATTTTTTTCTCATTGCTTTCAAATATTATAGGATTGTAATCAAAGTAAGACCTCCGTTCATCATCAACGTTAAAAGGCCAAGTGAAAGAACAACAAAGAAACATGAAGTGATTATCCTACACAGAGGATAAATATCATCCATAGAATCAAACATTTTTTTAATCAAATAAAACGAAGATATATTTTATAGTATTATTTACTCAACAATTTTGTTCTTCGTACATGTGTAATACAATGAAATTATATTTGTGGGGAGATTTGGTTGACAACGAAGGAAAGTTTATAGAAGACATTGTTCATGAAATGCCAATTATTGCATCTTTGAATGTGAAGGCAAGTTACTACGGTCTACGAAGATCATCCTTTGTAATTATTTTATCATCATATTAAAATGAACTCTGTTAAAATCATTAATCTATGCCATGTTGTTACTAATGTCTATCTAACACTTGAACTAAATATATCTACTTCAAATGTTAGTATCATTGAGATCAATCCACAAATTAAAGAAACTAATGCTATTAAAAACAGGTGAGCATGATTTATTCAGTCATCATGATTATATTTACATTACTACTATGTCTAGAGAGATTTTCATATACCTGAAAAATGATTTATTTTGCCTTTTTTATAGCACTAAAAAATTGCAATGTGGTGGACGACTATACAAACTATTGGAGCCCACAAAGAGGATGATGGATGTTGGTATGTTAGATGATAAGTGTGACTAAATTGTATTGTACTTTTATAGGCAAGATTCTAAAGGTTCAAAACAAGAACAATCCATAGTTTGAAATATCTAATAGGTGCGATGCAAGAGTTTACCTAGATGAGGATAAAAAAGAATTTGCATGTATAAGATGTGAAATTAAGGACATAGCTTTTAATAGAAAATATTTGCTCAGGTTAATATATTTAGACGGTATCAAGAAGCTTATGTCACAATCTTTGATGCTATCGAATATTTCATACGATGTACTGCGATTGAATATGTTGAGGCTCTTTTCAAGGTAAAAATATAATTTTGATTTTGTGTTTTCAACATATCATATTGCTTCTAACTAAAATTAGGTGACTGATTCACCGTTGTAAGACGTATCTTGGTACATTCTCCTTAAACCAACAAAAAGGAATTGTATGAATATTACAAGAAGCTCATATTGTCGGGAGATAAAGAGTTCAAATTCTTGGTGCAGATGGATTGAATAAAAGAAAAGAAAGAACACGAAAGAAATTGATTGTCAAAGAAGTTTACAAGGTAGATACAAATGAGATAAATGAAGGAAACATCCAAGCAAAAAACTAAAAATAGAAGATTGAATATTGAATATTGTTGGGTATGTGGCTTATATAGGGTAGAACACATGTTTATTGGCGTATTTTCCTGTACGAGCCCCAAAGTCTTGTATGGGTTAGGGCTAAAGTTAGTATATATACTAATAATGTAATCTTATTATTCATATTGAATAAAATATCTCTGCTTCGATCCTTGTGAACATAGGCACATTGCCAAATCACATTAAATTCTTATATTGATTTCTCTCTTTTACTTTTCTATTATTGTGTATAAAATCCAACAACTGGTATCAGAGAGTCAGGTCTAGATTGCAAGTTCTTCGGTTGCAAAATTCAATGTGATGAATTTCGACAGAACTGAGAATTTTGGATTATGATAGCGAAGGGTGAATGATTTGTTAGCACGACAAGAGATGGTGAAGGCCCTACCTAGGAAGAAGCCAGAGGCTACGTCAATTGCCATTGGTAGTCAAGAGTAAAGTAAATAGATGGATGCTATGATAAAGGAAATTGAGTCATTGCATAAGAATGAAACCTAAAACTTGGTGGAGTTTCCAGAGGGAAAGAGAATGATAGTATGTAAAATAGTGTATAGAAAGAATGAAGTAATGTCAAAAAAGGAAAAGTAAGGATACAAGACCCGATTAGTAGCTAAGGGATACTCACATAGGAAGAGAATATATTATGATGAGATTTTCTCTCCGGTCGTGAGACAAACTTCCATTAGGATTGTCTTGGCAATAGTGGGCAATTTTCATTTGGAGTTTAGCAACTAGATGTGAAGACTGCTTTCCTTCATGGCAATTTGGAGGAGCAGATTTTCGCGGAGCAGCCAGATGGTTCTTGGAACCAGAATGGAGAATCTTATGTATGAATTGAAGAAGTCTTTACATGGGCTTAAGCAGTCTCCACAGCAATGGTACAAGAAGTTCAACTCCTACATGATTCAGATTAGCTACAGTCACTTTGAGTATGATTGTTGTGTTTACTGCAGAGTTCTTAAGGATGATTCATAAATTTTTTTGATGTTGTATGTGGATAACATGCTAATTGCTACTAAGAACATGGATGAGGTAGATAGATTAAAGTTTTTATGGAGCAATAAATTTGATATGAAAAAATTGGGACCGACTAAGAAAATTCTTGACATGGAAATCCACAGAGATAGGAAGCCCAGAAAATCATGGCTATCTTATAAAGATTATTTGTAGAAAGTGTTGGAAGGATTTAGCATGTTCGATGCAAAATCAATGGGCAAACCATTGACAAGTTACTTCAGATTGTCTATTAATCAATGCCCAAAGAATGAAGGAGAAATTGTAGAGATGTCAAAAAGTATCATATTCTAGTGTAGTGTGGTGTTTGATGTATGCAATGGTATGTACCAAACTAGATCTAGCACATGTAGTTAGTGTGGTAAACAAGTACATGGTTAATCCCGACATAGAGTATTGGAGAGCTGTAAAGTTGATTTTTAGGTACTTATGAGGTACAACTGTGGTATCATGTTTGAGAGACAACATGATGATATTTTTATTCAGGGATATGTAGATGCAAATTATGCCAGGGACTTGGATAATAGGAGGTTTCATACAAGTTATGTTTTCACACTCGCAGGGGGCTTACATTTTGGAGATCAATGGTGCAGTCACTTCTGGTACTATCCACGACAGAAGCAGAGTACATGGCAGCAACAAAGAAATTATTGTGGTTGAGAGGGTTTGTCAGGGAGCTTGAGATCAAGTAAGATGGAACGAAGCTGTATTGTGATAGTCAGAATGTCATCTTCTTAGCAAAGAACCAGATTTATCATGCAAGAACTAAGCTCATTGTTGTGAGCTTTCATAATGGTTACTTCAGGAGAACTGTCGCTAGAGAAGGTGCATGCCTCAGAGAATGCAGTAGACATGTTGATAAAGCCAGTCAAAATGGACAGGTTCAATCATGATTTGAACTTGATTAACATCTCTAGGTGTTAGAGAAAAGGTATCCCAACCTATTGGTCTTACATGATTTTTTAGGCTATATTTCTTCTATTGTTTCTCCTAAAGGGGTGAATATTCGTCAATGTGAAAGATTGTTGTGTATGTGGCTCATATAGAGTGGAACACAGATTTACTAGAAGAATAGGCCGATGTCAAATTTAATTTATTGTCTATTTGTCGTGGATGTTGAATAGGTTGGGTTCGGGGGCAATGCGGGCGCGTTACGATACATGGGTAGTTTCTTATACAGGCCCCTAATGTTTTCTATGAAGGCAAGGCTAGTGTTAGTATATATACTGATGTGTAACCCTATTATTCATGTTGAATAAAATATCTCCGTCTCGCTCATTGTGGATGTAGGCATATTGCTGAATCACGTTAAATTCTTATGTTGATTTCTCTCTTTCACTTTTCTACTATTACGTATAAATCCAACAAATATTAATTTATATTAGAGAGGCACATATTATTATTTTGGTTCGAAACATCGACACAAAACACACGTGTTATTTTATCGTTTATAGTTTAATGAAGTTATCATTTAATACAAGAAAGTTTATGTTATATGTAAAAAACAAATTTGTTGCATCATTAAAATTGTAAAAAAACAAGACAAAACAAAATAAATAAACAATACTTTGGAGATTTAGCTCCTATTTGGTGATATTAAAATTAGGTTTTTAGTAAATTTTGATAGAAATTGATGAAATGTATGGTTAAAAATAGTGAAACCCATAAATTATGTGGTTGAAATAAATTGTTGATTTTGACTTATATTAAAATCTAGATTTTAATCGGTACCAAACATCGACTTCATTTAGACCTCATATTCTTTGTATCATCACATCAACATAAGAATTTAGAGAGAGAAAAGTCAAGAGGAAAATTCAAAATCCACAATAAAAAAGTACAACCAATAATCAAGATTAATTAATCAAGAATCAAGAAGAAAGATTGAAACAATTAAAGATAATGCAACTAACTTGATATTTTTGATGACTAATAATTAAATTGACACAACTAACCTCGAATCAACCAACCAGATCCCATATAAGTCTTGGTCAGCAAAAAGAATAGAATTTACTTCTTATGAATTTCTAGGATATAAGCGTTCCAACAAAGAGAATATAAGCATTTTTTTCTCAACTCTCGACATAATCCCATATTTAACAGATCATCACAGGAATAAAAATGGAGAGTTTTGTTTTATACGTGGTTTCAAAAAGCCCCCTCTCCGGAGGATGATTACAACCTACTTTGTCGGCGTTACGTCGAAACTCGTAAGCATATAATATCGTTGTACAAGTAATAGAAATAGTGAGTTTCTAGTTTATCATTCTCATGAGAAATAAGGTTTAAAATGTAGTTCAATAGTTAGTGTTGAATTCAAGTGACTAATACCAGCAAGAGAAGGATTTTGTAGTTGTTTATACTACTTCTAATCTATACTAATAAAGTAAATAAACTGTGGTTTTAATGAATGTGAATGCTTGTATGGGATTCATGACTCCCTTATTTCCTTCTATTTCAATTATCAATTAATAATATAGTTAATTTCATACATTTTTGACAACTGATAGCTCTAATTTGTTAAATTCTCTTTTCCAAGATACACCACCCAATCCTATTCTTAATATGAATTCGTATGAAAATTATGCATTTAGTTTAGGTTGCATATGCACATATATTATTTTTAATACCTATTGTCCATGTTGATTTTACCACATTCTAAACTTATTGTGAGTATTCATACAATACAACAAGTAATTAACTATTCAATTGATGACAAATCAATTAAATAGTGCAATGGGAATGCAATCAATTAAGAAATACCTAAATTAATCCTATTGAATTGAAATAGACAAAAATAGGGTTCCTCAATCATCCAATACAATAAAATAACTTAGCAAATCATCCTAAATGTTGAATAACACAAGAAAATATGGAGTAACATCACCTAGATCAAAAAATGAAGGATGAAAGTGGAGAAATCCACTTTCTTAAATGAAATCTTGAAAATTGAGGATAAATCTTCAATAATCTTGTGAAAGTTCACGTTTAATTGATGAGTTGGCCTTGTTCTTAGCCTCTAAAATATGTAGAATATATGAATTTTAGGTTTAGGGAGGCCTCCCTATATTCTGGACGGATTGTGGTATTTAAATGATACCAAAAAGATTGTATGTAATTGTTAAAAAAAAAAAAAAAAAATCGGATTTTTTCCATTTTTACACTGAGGCAAGTGCCTAGGCACCGCCTTAGCGAGTCTCAGAAGAGGAGTAGGAGGTGTGCGCTTCCTCTAAGGCATAGGCACACCTTGGTTTGTCCAGAATAGCTTTCAATAGTTTTATCATAACTTTCTCTTTCGATATCCGATTGAGGTGATTCAAATCAAAGAGATATAATGCTTCTAGAAACATCATTTATCCAATTCGAATGTTTGCTATGCCAAAAATGGGTAGTAATCTAGGACCGAAAACCCGAAGCATAACTTTTTCGGCGAAAAATTGATGTTTGATAATATTTTGACAATATTTTGTCCCTTTGAATTCTTTCCTCATCAAATTGACCACTATCACTCTCGAATCTTCATCGTGAGGCCTGACACAACGTTTGAGTATTTGCACTTTAATCCCCAAACTTTGAATTTTGCTTCATTTTAGCTCTTTTCCGTTCTTTCTTCCAATTCTTCGTCCAAACATGAGTTATTCCTAGTAAAAAATAAATAAATAATTAGGCATTAATCCGTTAAAAAATAACAAAATATTGCCATTTAGGACCACCGAATAAGTGTAGAAACTACACTTATCAGTCGGAAACAAGTTCTCTTAATAGGAAAGAAATGACGAGGAATTAACGATAAAAATAAAAATATGGTTTATATAGAATTTTAATATACAGTTTGATTTAAATTACGTTTATACAAAATGAATTATATTTGGGGTTGAGCATGGTTTGGTTCGATTCTCGAGTATTTAGTAAATGGAATCATCGGGTCTGAATTTAATTGTGGGACCATTCATGTTCGGTTCGATTCAGTTCGGTTCGGTTCGGTTCAAGGATTTTGTACAATAATTAATAAATTTTATATTACAACAACGCTACATTAATTCAACTATGACATGTTTAATATTAACCCTTACAAAATAATGTATTTCAATCTCGTGATATTTTTTACACATCTTTTTGTTGAGTTCTTCATATATTTAACTGTTAAAATCATAGGAAAATGAACTAGTTCACGATAATAGAATGATAAAAACGACACTACGATAGAATAAGAGATATGTGCAACACTTAGGTTAATTTGATTAGGTTGGGCTGGGCTAGAAATCAAAAATAGTAAAATCATATCTTGGATTTGGTCTAAATTAATTAGTTAGCAGATTTATCTTAAAAAAATAACATAATTTGACTTGTTTAGATAAAAAAATTAAAAAAAATTAGGGAGATTCGGTTTATTCGGTTCTTTGGCTCTTGGTCTAGAACCGGGATCCAAATCAAACTCATCGATTCTCGATTCAGATACTTGTTCGGGTATTTAACTTAAGAAGAATCATTCGGTTCGGTTCGATTCGGTTCGAGAGTTTTGTTCAGCCCTAATTATATTTGTTTTGACATATGAGGAGGTTTTAGTATATTAGAAGCTTATGTTACTTTACTTTATAAAAATTATTGGTCCTAGAAATTACCACAAACACAATATATATAAAGGTAAATGAAACATTGTTAACGCCTAAAAAAAAAACTATGACCACCCATTTAAGCACAAGGCAATATGCGAAGAAAGGAGAAAGACAAAAGGCTTGCGTAAAGATCCTAAACCATTCGTCAATTACAGGTTGGCAACAAACTGTCAAAGAAGCATAAGGGCAAATAAATAAAATGTGATTATTAATCGAAATCGGTTATCAGATCACCAATAAGTGGCAACCACTTGGAACAATGCAAGAATTACCAAGCTGTCCCTATGCTTGGAAGAGAATATATAAATATCCCCTCCCCATTTGAAGAGGTTATGCAATTCAAGTATCTTCCTCTCAAATAACTATTTCTCCTCTTGTTCTAGTTTAACTATCTATGCTAGTTAACTCTGGAGTTAGAGCTCATAGTTAGGTGAGACGATTTGTTGATTGTAGTCACTATTGAATATTGGACTCCAATCCACCAGAAATCTAGCTCAGTTTGTACCAATCGACCACCACAATCAACAACCCAATCTACAAACCAAAATTCCAAAAACCTGATTGCTCCAGGGTGCCTACAAAGGATAGAGAGGATGAAGGTTAATAGCCTTAAATGATAGCCATAAAGGCTAGAGAAAAAGGAGGAAATACAAAGCACAGTCAAGCATAAAGCCACGACAAGGAAGCATGAAGCCATGGAACTCGGTTTCACTCTCAAACATAGCTAACATTTTTCACACTCTAACCACAACAGTAATGTGTAGCATATATATAGTATAGGTGTGTGCTTTTAGGTTAAGGAATAGTAAGGCCTAAAAGGTAACAAATAAATGGGTTATCAACCAACAAGCCGTCCAAGAGTTTGGGTTGGGCCATGAGCAACACTAATTTAATTAGGCTGCTTCAGATGGTCCAAGTAGGTTATAAGATAGGTCTGAATAATTGTGGTGTCGAATTTCACTTCACCCATCGGTCGAGCCTATAAAGTGTAATCCAATAAACGGTTTAACATCATCGCCCGGAATTTATTTGGTATCAAGACCCAACAAATCTCCACCTTGATATCCAATCAATCTGCAAGCAACCAAAACATACAGTTTATACTTGCATAATCAAGGTAACCAATAAAATTGGTATCATAGACCTTACCTCGTGTTTCGAATCTGAAATATATATCATACCTGCTCCACGTACTCACCAGGGCTAAGATCAAGAACGCTCAAGTAGAAGCAGAAAATCACTCAATCAATCAAGAGAAAATAAACATACGATGGAGATATCAAATAGGATAAAATAGATCTTTTCAAGCATGTTCACACAGATAAACAGATTAACATCAAGTTAATCAAGTACACAGTCAACACATATGCAACAAATGCATAAATGACCTCACGAAAAGATTTCACCACACTTATCATAGTCTATTCTGTGTTGCTCCCACCTTGAGAACACATATCTCACATCATCGCCCAACATACTCACTAGACTAATCACTCAACTCATATCTAACTGGTAAATCTCTATAGATCCTAAGTTTTTAGGATAATCCTCTATAACCACATCATTTCTCACAACCCACGTGGATAATGGGTCTCCAACTAACAGAAGTGATAAAAGTGTCTCTCTCACACTCCATATATCAAGGTCTCTTCACAGATAAAAGGATTTCAACGTTTGATCACTTCTCCACTTGTGATCCAATGCCACACTCAAATTCTTACTTCATGCATTCAACGAAATCATGAGCAAGAGAAACAATAGGAAAATAAAAAATGATGTCATCGACATAGATCTGAGCTATGGTGATGGTTTTCTCAATATGCCTTATGAATAGGGTTCTATTCGCACCACCCCTTGAAAAATCATATTCCATGAGATATGCAGTAAGACTATCATGCCAAGCTCTATGAGCTTGTTTAAAACCATATAAAGCTTTATTCAATAGACATAATGTGGATATTTAGTATCAATAAACCTTTTAGATTGTTCAATATATACTTCTTCCTAAAGTATTCCATTCAAGAAAGCACTCTTGAGATCTCTTTGATATAATTTGAATCTTGAAGTGTGGACAACAACCAAGAGAATTCTAATGGATTCGAGTTTAGCTATAGGGCAAATGTTTCATCAAAGTCAACACCTTTAACCTGAGTATATCCTTAGGCAACTAACATAGCCTTATTTCTAGTAATGGTACCTTGATCATCGGTTTTATTCTTAAATATCCACTTAGTACCTATATCATTACAATTATCAGGCCTAGGAACTAAATCTCATACGTTGTTTTTCACAAATTGATTTTGCTCTTCATGCATCCCGTTTACCCAACATTTATCCCTAAGGGCATTTTAGTCCTTTTTAGGCTCAATCAAAGACGCATAGCTAGCATATGTCAGGTTGTTTTAAACCTTCTTACGAAATCTTATCCCTTCTTCTAAATTCCCTATAATATTTACTTCAGGATTATTCGTTTCAACTCTAGATGAAGGTTCTTTAGGAAGTCTAACTTTATCATCTGGTGTGGACTCCTTATTGAGGTCTAAACCATTAAAAGTGTTTGGGGGATCAGGAACTGTGAAGTTTCTTTAGGTTCAGTTACCATGCCATGATCAACACATTCCAGCTCTACCCAATCTCATCTAATCTCCCTCTCACTACAGATATCATCCACCACTACATTGATTGGCTCCATCAGAACTCATGTACGAGAATTGTATACACGATAGCTCGACTATTTCTGGAGTATCTTAGGAAAACCCCCTCATCACTTTTGGAATCAAACTTTCCCAAATTTTCTCTATCTCTCAAAATATAGCACTTGCTTTCAAACACGTGAAAATACTTGGCAGTAGACCATTTCCCTTTCTAGATCTCATATAGTGTCATATTTGTTTTAGGTCTAAGATAAACCTTGTTAACTATGTAACACTCATTGTTAATGGCTTCATCCCAGAAATGCATAGCTAGTCCCTTACTATAAAGCATGGCTCTAGCCATTTCTTGAAGTACGCGATTCTTCCTCTCAATTATCCCACTTTGTTGAGGAATTATTGGAGATGAGAACTCATGTTGGATTGCCTAATCTAAGCAGAAGCTCTCAAGATTAGAGTTTTCAAACTCTTTTCCATGATCACTACGAATTCTCGATATGGTAAAATCTTTCTCATTCCTAAACCTTTTGCACAATGAGATGATAAGACCGAACATCTTTGTTTTTTTTCTCAAAAGCTCAATCCATGTATATCGAGAAAAATAATCAACCACAACCAAGATATAGCGTTTACACAATGGCTTTCGGTTCTAAGTGGTCCCATTAAGTCCATATGGAGTAATTCTTGTGTCTCGCTTGTCTAGATTTTAGAAGTTTATTTATGAGTTACTCTAAGCTATTTACCTTATTGACACGGGCCACATAAAGTGTTATCAATATTTTCAAGCTTAGGTAAACCATTAACAAGTTCCTTCGGCGAGTTTAGACAAACTTTTATAGTTCATATAACCAAATCGTTAATGCAACAGTTTAGTTACATCGATCTTGGCACTATTGCATATGTAGTTGAAATTAGGAAGAACTCCATAATAATTATCTGAAGTTCTTACACCTTCGAGGACAATGTTACCAGTAGAATCATACACGGTACACCTTTACTGGACAAAACTAACCTTGAAATCTGCATCGCATATTTGACTAATACTTAACAAGTTGGAATTTAACCCTTTACATAAAGCACATCTGAGATAACGTGTAGTCCAGATATATTAACGACACATTTTCCTAGAATAGGTGTAGTAGATCCATCCCCAAAGGTAACCACACTGCCATTCTAATCATGGAGAGAAGAGAACAAGGCTTTTTCACCATACATATGTCTAGAACACGCACTATCAAGATACCATATAGAGTTATTTTAAGCCTTAAGTGCAAAGTGTGCAATATAGCAATTGAACTGATCATCAAACCTAGAGAGATCACTCTTCTTAACCTAAACCTTCTTAGAAGTAAAAGTGATTCTAGTTAACCCAGTCATCATCTTAGTTAAGTGGCTAAACTGATTAGCGAGAAGGTTAACATTACTTGAGAAATCCTGACTTTTACTTCTAGTTGCAAGTTTACAACACCTAGGGCTTGTGTGTCCCAGTGCTTCACAATAGTGACAGGTGGGAATAAACTTAGGTTCAGCCCTGCTCGGAGGTTGTTGACTATATATATGATGATTGACTCTACGTTGTCTAGTAGATCTCAATCTTAAGACATATTTGCCTTTTGGTTCAGGATAAACAATATTTCGAGCTTTGTTAATAGCTGGGACGAACGTTGTTTTGGATGTACTAGCAGTAGTATTACCGTTTTGAACGTAATACAGACCATGCCTATTTTCAGCAGACTTGTTCATCCCTAACAGACAGTCGAGTTTCTGAGTACCACTCATGAAGAAATTGAGTTGAGTGTTAGATTTTTCAAGATCACTTGTTAAAGATTTAACTTTGACTTCCAAGTTCTCATTAACAAGTTTTAACTCATTCAGATTTTTGGTAGAGTCCTGAAAGTCACTTATGCATTTTTCTTTATCTCTTTCAAGATCATTAACCTTTTTCAATATAACGATTTTGGATTCGGGGATCTTTTCACCTAGGTTAAAACTCGAATTTACTATGGCATTCAACTTCGCATAGAATTAGTCGAATGATTCATCGTCCTTCATTCTAATTTTTCAAACTTGGAGGTTAACATCTGCAGTTTAGAATTTTTATCAGTTTTTGTTCCCTCGTGTGTTGTTTCTAAGATGTTCGAAACTTCTTTAGCAGTCTCGTACATCGAGACTCTCATATATTCTTGAGCAGGCACATCCATGAACATAGCATGAATGTCCTTACCATTCTAGTTACACTCAGCTAAATCCTCTTTAATCTAAAGTGAAATTTCAGTGGGTGTAACTACACCAATAACAGTGGTTGAATCTGCAATCCACCCAGTATGATGCTAATCCAATGATTTAAGGAAAGCTCTCATTCAAACTTTCCAATAAGCATATTTGCTTCCGTCGAAAAACGGAGGTACAGACAATGACTGACTCATCTAGAATTAATTAAGGGTCAGGAATTGAAATAAGGCTTTGATACCAATTGAAATAACGAGATTCGACCTAAGCTACACCTAGAGTGGGGTGAATATGTGTAAATGTGGAATTTAAAAATTGTAATTAACCAGCAACAAATCACTAATTAATTATCTCTAGATGGTTACACAAACAGTTCAATTATCTTATGTTTAAATACCACTGAATATACAAATAGTAAATAAAGCAATAACTAATGCACGGTATGATCATGAAGAACCCCAACTGGATAAAAACTTCGGGCACTTTTCCAATCAAAATTCACTATTAACGATTGAACTTACAGTTCCTCAGACAAGATAAATACACGAACTTTCTGACATCTTAACTGCAATTTCCATAGCTCTCCTAAATTTTATGCTCCTATACCAACTCGAGTTGTAGTTTTCAAAGCCTTCCTGGAATGTGCGATCCTGCAGCAACTTTTGGCTTTATCAATTCGTCTGTTCCTATGGATCAACAAAGAACTCCGCATTCTTTACCAAATGAAACTCCAGTTACCTTTCCTTGATCTTCAGAACTTTGAAAGATATGTAGGAAGCAACGGTTTGACATTTGGATTGTGGATAGGGACAAGAATCAATCAAAGAACGAAGGTTGAAAGCTAATTTGTGAAGAAGATATGAAGAGTGTATAATTTCTTAATATTCAACCTTGAGAAAACTTTTTGTGGTGCTTGGTATTTATAGGTTAGGTTTTAGGATTGAATGGGCTAAACAAAAAACCTTAAAAACGCGAATTAAAACTTTTTAGATGACACTGTCGCTCGATCGAAAGTTGTCGCAGTGACAATTGAGCGATAGTGTGTCGCTCGAGCGAAGACAATGCGACAGGTGGGCAACGCAGTTTCTGTTTCTGACGCTCGAGCCAAGTCTTGGCGATAATCTAGTGAAATTTTGGCGCCGTTTTCCTTCTTTCCATTCTTGAACCCTAGACCTAATATAATATAAATTCAACTATTTGCAACTAACTTCTTGACTTTTACAACATATTAATTTTAGTCCCTTTTCTTCACAGACTTGCCAATTCCATCAAATACGTAACACCATCCATTTGGGTAAGTTGTGTAGGGACAATATTTAAAGAGGAAAGAATGATACGAAAGAAGGGATGAAAGGAAAGCCTAATCCTCATCTCCATCGACAACCTATGGATCGCTATGCAATTATGAGAGAAACTGTCTACATTTTGAAACTGCTTAGGAAAAATTATTTCTATATCACCAGGACACCAAAGCGATCTCGAATATTAATCAAATCTCTCTTAGAGATATTCGAAAAATTTCAGAAGCCTAAAAGGCCTCTCTTACTGTTGAATTTCCTGAACCTAGACAGTTTCTGTGTAGGAACTACCACTTGGGTTCGAGAGAAGTGCAGCGGCCCCGGAAGACGAAGCATTCATCGAAAGGCATGTTTGCACTGCGAGATACTGAGACCTGTCAAAGAAGAAGAAGAAACATGAAAAGATAAATCAAAGACAAAGGATTCATTGAAAGGCAAGATTGCACATCGAGAGATTGAGACCCATCTAAAGAAGAAGAAGAAACATCAAAATATAAATATCTTAAGCGAGAACCTTCAACCTCGGCTCTCTGGGAGACATTCTGAGAATCGCTTTGAGAAGACATAGAGTTGTTGAGGGAAAAATATGACAAGAAAGTGATAAGGAAGCCCATTAAGTGAGGAAATCTATTTTTAGGTTCCATAGAAGAGCATGAGCCGTTTGATTGTACTCATGAAAAGATCACATCTGGTCAAATTACACGACAATCACAATCGTTGAATATTAAGGGCATGTTTGGTATATTTCAAAATTCAATTAAAATTTAAAATATAATTGTTATTGGGTCCTACTCATCTAATAAAAGTCAATAATAACTGCTAATTTTTCAGTTTTAATCCAATTTTAATTTCTACCAAACACTCTCTAAGGACTAAGATGCGCTTGATTTAACATTTAGGGTGTGTTCGGTAGGGATTAAAATCGAAAAATTAACCGTTATTGTTGACTTTTATTAGAAGAGTGGGATCCAATAACGATCATATTTTCAATTTTAATTCGATTTTAAGCTGTACCAAACAAACTCTTAAATTACTCCTCACAATTCATGAGAAATTCGAGCAATGAAACTTGTTTTCTTTCGGTATAAATCCTAAAGACGAAAAAGAATTTACCATTATTTATGTTCTCAAGAAACTCGAGTAAAAAACTTACTTGAAGGTGGATTAAATTAAAACTTCAAGAAAATATGTCTCGTTTCATATATCAATAAATGCGGATAGAAATGGGGGAAAGAAAATCTCACGAGCATCTAAAGCAAAAAATCACATTAAAAATGTGCAACGAATAGTTTAATTGGACCATTTCCGAATGACTTTCTTAGTCACCAAAAGCCATTCGATCAAACGGCGAAAATAATACGACTCTTATCATGATGAAATGGGGACGGTGCCATGATTTGCAAGTATAAATTGTACGTAAAATCTTAGTAAATTACCTCGTGTGACAAAGAGTAATTCGTCAAATGGCAAGTCTCGACGTGGACCGCTAATAGTTTCTTCACGTCTAAAATCTTATCGGTTGATATTCCCTGCGGTGAGCAGCAATTGTTAAAAAAAAAAAAAAAAAAAAAAATTTGGAAATACCATGAAGTTCAATTTGACTCAAATTGAGCTTAGGTACATAGATACATTTTAAGAATAAATTGTAGTCACAAATATAAATACAAAAATGAAAAAGTTTGATAGTATGTACCTTAAGGGTAACTTGCGACTCATCGGGAGTTTCTACCACTATTTCTATTACAGTAGGCAACACTGCAAAATTAAAACAATATGAAAAATATAAAATATATAATCATGAAATAAAATTATTATTTTATTGATAAAAGGGATAAAATTGCCAAAAAAATAAAAATAAAAAATGACAGAATTTGGAGAAAACAAGTACAAAAAGGATAAGATAGCAAAGCAGACCTTTTTCTTCCTTCTTCTTCTTCTCTCCTTTGGGTTTGTGAGGTTTAGCCTTTCCAGTTTTGGGAGCCATTTTCAGACAACCTTTGACAATACACAGTTGATTCTAGAGAGAGAATTTACTTACACTGAAAATTTTCTTTTTATTTATACNGGATAAGATAGCAAAGCAGACCTTTTTCTTCCTTCTTCTTCTTCTCTCCTTTGGGTTTGTGAGGTTTAGCCTTTCCAGTTTTGGGAGCCATTTTCAGACAACCTTTGACAATACACAGTTGATTCTAGAGAGAGAATTTACTTACACTGAAAATTTTCTTTTTATTTATACCAGACTCAAGAAAAATGCAAATTCAGATAAAGTTATATTGGTTCAGCAATTCGAAATGAAAATGAATAACAAGAAAAGCTAAGGATTGATGAGAGTAATGAGTATTCATTCACATGAAGCAGAAGTGAAAGTACGTAAAAATATAGCGAGACGGAAGTATAAATGGCGAAGTTGAAGTAGTTGAACACGAAGAATTTGTCGAAGTTCTTAAAGGGAAGTGAAGCAAAAGAGGAATGGGGTCCAAGAGGAAAAAAGTTTTAGACAGAGAAAATAGATAGATAGAATTACAAGTGTCTCTGTATGTGTTTGTGAAGAGGGAGATAGAGCGAGAGGATATAGAAAAAGAGAGCAAAGACTGTGAGAGATGGATAGGATAAGGTAACACACAACCCACGGAGCTTCCATTAACTTGTACAAGAATGTAAGGCTGGCAATTTTGGACCTCTCATTCTTCTTCTTCATCAGCTGTTTATCCAAACCTCTCTCTCTCTCTCTCATATATTTTTGTCAGTATCTATATATGTATATATCTTTCTCTCTCTGCTCATTTTTGGGTTTGTCAAAGCTAGAAACATCTGGGCAAGAAACTTCGTTTGTGGAAGAGAATAAAAGATTTTGCTGAATAATTAAACGCTCAAGTTTCAGCCACGTATGACTTTTTTGGCCGTCTAATTGTTATATTTTTATTTATTTTTAGATAAAATGCAGTTTTTTTTTTTGTTTTTTTTCTGGTTTTGGTCTAGCAACAAACAAGAAAAAAAGATTGTGAGTTTAGAATACATATATGATTTAGTGCATGTTTGGTTAATCTTAAAAAAATTACTCATAAGTTTAAAAGTTAACCAAACATCTTAATTTGGAAATAAAAGTTAACTTTTGAGGTTAGCCAAACATCATAATTATTTTATAACAATAACAACAACAACAAAAAATAAATTGAGTCTCGAATTTCTAATATTCCATTAATCTACGTAAGGCCATGAACTTCATCAAACTTTCATCAATTGGTTTATGTTTTTTTTTTTACTCAAATGTCGCATTTCATTTGCTTGAGTCAAAGCCTGATTGGTCCATACTAGTTCCATTTCAATTAGGAGTGGTTGTATAGATTGCACTTATAAAGTATATAAAAAATTGTTTCGTGTTTGAATTTTGAAACTTTTTAAAATGAACTACTAATTGATTTTGACTTGAATGGATGAAATAATATTCGTTACGCTTCTCTTGTTTTATCTTCTTTCACTGTAAGAAATCAATGGTCGAAATGAGATCACGTAGAGTATATAAATCAATGGTCGAAATGAGATCACGTAGAGTATATATTTTGTGAACCAAATCTAATTATCTCAATAGTAATGCCAAAGCGCCTAAAAGAGAAGAGTTAGTGTTACAACTTACAAGTGAAACATCTAATCTTAAGACACGAATTGAAGTGATTGGTACGCAGTCTTGACTTATTAAGAAAAAAAATCTTTTCGAGATGACATATGCCATACTTAACTGAGTATAGCATCGTAAGTTCAAATGAAAAGAGTGATGCTACGTAACACCTTGATCAAGGTGAAATTTGTCCAAATTTATGAGTCAAATTTATTTCCAAAATCTATTTACTTAAATATACTTATAATTTAAATTGAATAACATAGCAATATCACTTATTTGCACCATAAAGGCACTGAAAAATGTTGCAATTCTTTTATTTTTCAACTTTCTCAAACAAAGAAAATATCAGAAACATGCAGAAAGGAACTACAAAAAAGGCTGTTAATTGAAGCAAATCTTCAGTATGTTTTGAGATCACCCCAATTCTTGACCAGTCCCCACTATACCTGAACAATTAATTAAACATAAAAAACCAGTAAAATTAAGCAGAAACAAACAACAACTTAGACATAAATAATTAAATTGTAAAGATATAAATTACCCGGCATCAATGAATCCCAATGCAAACACTCCAACTGCAGACTGAAGTAGAATCTTGTTGGTTGAAATTCTGAAAGGAAAAATTCTGGGTTTGTTTTGTTTTCTTGATTTCTCAGATAAAACTTTCTTCTTGGAACAACATTTAATAGATTTTTCATGTTTCGTACTGGAAAATGTATTTGTGCAGACGAAACTTGTCTCTGCAATCAACATTATCTTATCATGAAACAACTCCAAAAAGAAAAAACCCTTTTATCTACTTTTTAATGGGTGGCTATCAGAAACCAAGGACAATTTAGTCATTCACAAGCTCTTGGCAAAAATTTAGCTCAAGTTTGATCGCCATTTCATGCGTAGAACGAGTTTTAAATAGTAATTTTTTAAAGAATGTGTGAATAAAAAGTATAAAAAAAAAAATTGAGTTTACGTAAAGAATATTTTATTGTGAGAATGTGTGTTTGAAAATGTGCATGAAAAAAAATTTTAAAGAATGATTGTCAAACAAAATTTAAATTAAAACCCACCTTTAACACAATACTTCAATAATTTCGACTTTAAATATCTGTTTGAGCCAAATTAATATAGAATGAGAATGAAAAATATAGCCGTTATTGAGGCCCACACAAGAGATAGAAAATTTGAATTTAAATATTGATGTGATGGATAACGGTCATATTTTTTTATTTTAATGAGATAATAGTGTGTTTGGTGCATATTAAAATGAGAGAATGTATTTTTTTTGAAGTGATGTGATGAGAAATATGTGGTTGAAAAAGAATGAAAAGTTATTGATGGGATGAAAAATATTATTTTATTGAAGAATGTGTGGTTGAAAATGAATAGAAGAATGAGAATGAAAAAAATAATGTGGG
>CAIGRR010409523.1:0-14493 GCA_903798365.1 Fraxinus sp. 1973-6204
CCCAAGCTTTCGGGACGCTCAGGACCTAGACGTCGTTCATTTTAAGCAACGGTTACCAAAAGCAGTTAAGGGATAATCTCATCATATCCCACGCTCCAGGATCCTAGTTACAAGCAGTTAAATGATACCGCTAACGGCAACGGTTAATGCAGTAGTTTCAGGACGAGCCAACCACGATGAAGGACGTGACAGTTGCAGGACGACTAACAGTTTTAGACAGTTTTACAATAACCATCGAAAGAGTATAAACGAGAAGAGAATGCATAGAAGAAAAGACCCAGAACACTCTCGAACAGAGAATATGTATTTCTCATTATCTTTACTTTTGTAGTATCTTACTTTCTTTGTTCTGTGTACTTGCGCCCCTTAGAAGCATTTCGCTCCTCACTTATTGTACATCTTCATAAATGAAAAAACACCAATTTTTGGGATTTTGTCTCAAGAGGTTTGTTCATTAACACAATCGTCTGAACAGTTCTTTTAATTGTTAGCGAGGCCCGACTCAACTGCGCGAAACAATTACATACATTTGATACATCATAATCACTATGTATTAAGGTGTATAATATTACAATTATGTTACTTGTACAACTAGTTTGACAATGTGTAAGGTGGCAACATCCAATTCATTGATTTGAAAAATTATTTTTGAAATCAGTGACAAGGATATTTACACCTCATACATTGTCAAATTTATTGTACAAATAAATTAATTCATAATATCACAGAAGACTACCATACTTTTTTTTTTTAAAAAGAATCATTCAATACTATTTTATATGAACATTGATGGGCAAAACTCAAGCATGTGATATAAAAAACAGATTTTAAAATGAATGAATATAATGAAACAAGTAGGGTGTTGTCAACAAACATTGTACATACAGTCCTTGTTTGAGACCCATTATGTTGAAAAAAAAAATTGTAATAGTAATTGTTCAGAAAATGTGTGGTCAAAAAGTCAAAATGTTTTTTTGAGTTTACGTATAAATTATTTTATCAAGAGAATATGTAATTAAAAATAATTTTAGATAAATATAAATTTTAAAATAATGGGGCTCAAGGAGGCATAACATCATTCATCAATAAATAAATGTCCTCCAAGATAAGGAAAAAAGGATCTTATGTTTAATGAAGTCCTAATCACCTCTTAATTCATGTCTTATTTGTTTTAATCCATTTTAAATTGAAAATTATAAGGGCCCGTTTGATTGTAAAGGTGGAAAACGAATGGAAAGAAAATGAATTACAGGGAATTGAATTGCCTAAAATTTGTTTTACTGGAAATTGTAATTAATTGTGTTTGATTGGTATAATCTTCCATTTGAAAAATGTTGAAAGTTTAGTGTCTGTTTGACTTTGTTTTTTTTATGAAAATTGTCCATGAAAGTGATAATTTTTTCTACCATTGGGTCTAGAATTTGTTCCAATTGAAAAAAAAAATTTAAAAAAAAGTTACCATACCGAATACCATTCGTTTGACTTTGTTTTACATGAAAATGTCCATTAAATGAATTTTTTTTAATTATTATTTATAGAATTTTGTCCAATTGCCCCAAGAAAAAAAGATGGAAAATCATTTTTCCAGAAAAATGGTGGGAAAACCAATTCAATGATTTAAAAGAAAAAGGGGTCACTTGAGTGGATGGGAGGAAAAAGAATTATATGGAAAATTTTTGCAATCAATCAATGCAAAAGATGAAAAACGAAAAATATTTTCCTAGTTCATAGAAAATTTTCCATATCCAACAGATTTAAATTAATTTAAGAGTAATCTAATCTTTATCCAGTCTAATTCATGCCAAATCCACGAATTAAATGTTTCATTGGCCACCGAACTTTACACTTTGTCACGGATTACCCATCGAACTTTAGAAATCGTCTAAATGGCCATTGAACTTATCTCCGTTGCACTCAGTTACTCACCCATTTAAATTCGTCAATAAATCTAGCCAACTGGACAACGGAATATCTACGTGGACCGTTAAGTTCTTAAGTGGAAGTCCATGTAGCCAAACACGCCTTCTTACTGAGATACTAAACTCTCGTTTCCTCCAAATTGAATTGAGGCCACCAAATCCCTAATCCTTGCTTCTCCAGTAGCCTCACCAAAATGACCTCTCCGATGGCAACATCTACGGCACAACATCTCCGGCGCTACATTTCCAATGGATTCCACCTCCGGCCCAACTGAATTTGTAGTGTTTTAAAGGTTTTTACTATTCTTTAAAGGTTTGTAAGGAGGATTTGCAGAATAAAGGTGTCATTTTCCCAAAAAGAATTGATTCTTGGATGCAAGAGGCAATGCTTGATATTGTAGATAATCTAAATCGGGCTCCCTTATTAGTCCACACCTATACAGAAGATGATGGAGGTGAGGTTTAAGACAGTAAAGGCCATTTTTTGAGAAATGACCAGTTGTGAAAGGTGAATGGAAATCCCCAGGTGGGCTTAATGTGGTGGTGCAGGGTAAGTGGGTTGAATGTGGACCAGCTTGTTATTTGTTGAAGACTAGTAGGGTTGGTGGTGGGATAGGTTTGGGATTTTTTTTACTCATTTTTGTCTTGTGAGAGTCAATAATTTCCAGGATAATGCTTTAGAACAATTTAAAGATTGGTATAGGATTCATGCATAGAGATTGAGATTGTTGTAAAGAAAACATCTTTGTATCAAATTGATATTTTTGTCAGATTGTAACAAGATGATGATGAAATAGAAATTCATTGATTCAATCCAATTTTTATGTCTCACAGTGCACTTTTAATTTCTGTTTGTTCAAATTATTATGGTTACTTGTTGCATTTGATGAAGGTGGTGTTTGCTACTTTGCTTAACCCAGCTATTTATTGCTGATGGTGCAATCTTTGCTCTTCTTCCTCTTCATCTGCAGTGGCTCTGGACTAAGTTTTGCAGTGTCTAGTTTGATACTATTAATATTATCCTTGAAGCAACTACCATTGAATGATGTAGAACAAGAGTTTTCTATATCCTCAACACTTTTTAAGCGTTTTGCAAAAGAGAAGTATTTGTTTAATTGTACCATCCAATTTAACTTACATTATTAATTTCTTAGCATATTTCTACTTTGCTACTTCGTGTTCCCTTTTTCTTTCACCCTAAAATATAAAACCTTGTATTCTGGAATTTTAAGAAAAATAAGAAGATGATTTTGTTTAAAGATATTGAAAACATTAGTTAGTCCATCCTTAAAATGTAGGATGTATAATTTTTTGGGCACCAAAGGTGCAACTACAACTAACCTAGCCTCCGTATGCATTCACATAATTCAGTAGCTTAGCAAAAGTTCACATACTTATGCATCACTTTATGTGAAGAAATAAAATTGCAAACATTTGTTATTTGTTTCTCTGTACACATGTATACCTACCAATATATAATTTTTCATTCATACCCTAGCTGATAGAAATCATTACACGTAGAATTAATTAAACCGTAAATCATAATTACTCTAGGCTACAAATCAAATAGATTTGCAGTTTTATTACAAAAGCCACAACCGCATCTCGTACTGCAAAATGGAATAAGTCATCCTTTCCAACCATGTACTGATTGCAGTAGTAATTCTTTACATAAATAACCCAAGGGATATTGGAAGTCACATTGGTCTCGAAAGCTCGAGCAGTCACTTTAAGAGCTTGTATATTTCAATTAAAAAGAGTTAAGTACAACATAAATCAACCTACTGACTGCAATGAAAATAAATATGACAGGTCATATATTTGATATAGGCACAAAATGATCTTTATACAACACATTTGTTTGTGACTCCTGATGTAGATGAAGAAATGCCATTTTCAGGGATTGGCCATCATAGCAAAATGTCAACAACAACATAAAAGTTCCACCCAGTAAAACACCGAAGTCAGCAATGCGTAATTTTCTGTGCCTCCAGGGTATTCCTTGAGGGATGTGTGCCTGCTGATGTCGACAGCTTAGCGCGTCATCATTTTTCAGCCCTTGCCACTCTCATCTTGGCAGATTTTGATTCTCCCATGTCATACATTTCGTCAAAGATATCGTCAAAGTTCACATCATCGGTTGGAACATCAATAGGAATCGACTGCGTGCATACCATTGCTGCTGGACTCGAATCCAATTTCAATCCCGTCAATCACGTTTAATCATATTCGATGTTGTCTTGTTCAGACTCGACGTCGTGATCGGAATCTATGAAGTTTGGATTTTCCTCACAATCTGCCATACAAGTAAAGCACATTAAGCAAGAGAACATGCAATTGATCAAAATTTAAACCAACATTTAGCCAAACACCAATTTCCCAAAGCATTTTGCATAAGTATTATCCCAAGTGATGCAAGTTCAGTGATATTTGAAGTAAATAAATGGGGATACACTCAGAAAAGCTTTAAAAGATTAACTTGGAAAGCTAGTATGATGATAATAAGGCCTCAAAACATATATAGGAAATTACAGTCAGGTAAATTGAATCAGAGCATCAAGTTCGAACAATGCAGACTTGTACTTGTTTTTGGAAAGTTCGCTCTTGTTTTATTGTTTTTGAAACATTATATCAAACTCGATTTTGAGCTGTGCTTGGCTATCCATAACAGCAGTATAAGCAGCACTATAAGTTCCACAATTTCCTCAAAAACATTAACATAAAAAGAAGGAAACTAGAATTCATAAACTCCTAAATTAATGAGGTTGTTGGTTACCCCCTGATTTACATTGTGCACTTGCCGCTCTCATTTTGGCAGATTCCACCTCTTTCGAATTCAGAAGATATAGAAACAAAAATTCTTACAAGTTGCTGATAAAACATATAGCTAACAAAAGGACTTGCTTCGGAATTACCTTCAGATGAAACATGCATGAGCACGCCTTCAAGAATGGTCGGCAATGGTGAGTTGTTCGTTCACAAACTTCGCGACATAGAATTGAGGATTATGGTTCATAGCTTCGCAACATAGAGCAGAGAACTTTGGGGAAAATGGATTGCACGCTGAAGGGTTTGATTTGGAATCCGTTGGAAATACAGCGCCGTAGTTGCGTGCCGTAGATGTTGCCATCAGATAGATCAGTTTGGCGATGCCACTGGAGAAGCGAGGATTAGGGATTTGGTGGCCTCAATTCAATTTGGCTACATGGACTTCCACTTAAGCACTTAACGGTCCACGTAGATATTCCGTTGTCTAGCTGGCTATATTTATTGACGGATTTAAATGAGTGAGTAACTGAGTGCAACAAAGATAAGTTCAATGGCCATTGGGACGATTTCTAAAGTTCGATGGGTAATCCGTGACGAAGTGTAAAGTTCAGTGACCAATGAAACATTTAACTCCAAATCCACCATAAAGTGATAAAGATTTCAAATTCTATCGAAACTAAAGTAGAGAATATTGGTTATTATTTTGAATATTTATCCATATCTTTTCCAATTAAAAGTTTTTATCTTTAAGAAGTGGATTTTTTTATTTTTTTTAATCTAAAATAAACTCAAGTACACGTGTTCATTCATATCTCAATGTCCTGTATAATAGATACCTCTATAAAAATCTCCAATATTTTTTATAATTAGTTCTGAATTTGTCACAAATTTTATTCCTTTTCGCCTTTGCGGTTTTGATCAATTGAATTCTCTCTCTAATGGAGGATTTTTCTCTACCTATGGATGCTTACTTTCTTGGATTTGATAGCTCTACTCAGTAAGTTTCTTTTTTTTTTTTTTAATTTTATTTCGCGCAGTAAGCAAACTTTGTCTGATACCATGTTTTAATTTTTAATTTTGTCTTTTTGGGTCGTTCAGATTTGTGGGCTGTTTTAATTTCACCAAATTTGCTCCCAATATTTAATCAGAATTTCAATATTTTTATTGTGATGTAATGCTGTTGTTATGTGATTTTATTCGTGTTGCTTCAGTCGGATGTCCCTTAATCGTTTTAAATTTTTAATTCAATACTAAGACTGAATCAGTAATTAAATAAGAAATATTTTGATTCTTTCTTTCTTAGGTCATTGAAGGCAACTGTATTGGATTCGAACCTCAACATTGTTGCTGCAGAGATAGTTAATTATGATTCTGAGTTGTCACATTACAAGACTAAAGATGGTGTTTACCGGGACCCTTTGGTGAATGGGAGAATTGTGTCACCCACTATAATGTGGGTCGAAGCTCTTGACCTCGTACTTCGGAGGCTTCAGAAATCGAAATTGGATTTTGGAAAGATTGCTGCTGTTTCTGGTAGTGGACAACAGCATGGCAGTGTGTATTGGAAGAATGGAAGTTCCAAAATATTGTCATCATTTGACCCGAAGAAACCATTGATGGATCAACTTGGTGATGCCTTTTCCATCAAGGAGTCTCCTATATGGATGGACAGCAGCACCACAGAACAATGCAAGGCAATTGAGAAAGCTGTTGGTGGAGCATTGAAGTTATCTGAGCTTACTGGTTCACGTGCATATGAGAGATTTACTGGCCCACAAATTCGGAGGATATTCGAGACACAACCAAAAGTTTATCAGGATACAGAAAGAATCTCCCTTGTCAGCTCCTTCATGGCATCGCTTCTTACTGGGAGCTATGCTTGTATAGATCAAACTGATGGCGCGGGGATGAATTTGATGGATATAAAAGAGAGATCATGGTCCAAAATAATATTGGAGGTTACACATTCACTTTCTTGATTTTCAATATTGTGCATAAATCTTATATAATTGATAGATGTGACTTTGTTTTTATTCAACAATTGACACTTTCATAATCAAACTAATGGCTAATAGTTACCAGTTTCTCGAATCAAATGTCTCTATTTTAGCTGTTGCTCATTGTAGTTGAGATTTTATCGGGTTGTTACTGATTAATGTTGAGCTCCTTAAATATTGATGTTATATTTTGTGTTTGTTCTTCTAGGCTACTGCACCAGGCTTGGAGGCAAAACTTGGCAAGTTAGCTCCTGCACATGCTGTAGCTGGTTTAATAGCTCCCTATTTTGTGGAGAGGTCAGTGGCACACTATTTCTAAACTTGCATTGACTATAGTATTGAAGTAAGATGTTGATTCAGTCAAGCCAGAACTTAGAGCCTGTTTGGGAGAGATTAAAATCGGATTAAAATTGAAAAGCTAGCCGTTATTTTTTACTTTTATTAGACGAGTGGGACCAATAACGGCCATATTTTCAATTTTAATTGGATTTTAATTGTTACCAAATAAGCTATTTAACAGCCTATTGAATTAAATCGTGGCTGAATACGGAAATTTTCTTTCAGTTATTGAAACTTTTTGAGCTACAAAATTAGTTAAAGCTTGTGCAAGAAGGAAACGAGGGGATGATGGATGGGTTTCGTGCTACATAGCATTTAAATAGATACTCTGCTTACAACGTTATAACTCTATGAATTGACCCTGAAGTGAAGGATAATGGTCGAACCTTGAGACTTCATGAAATCGAATGAATTCTCATGTTTCTGGTGTCTTATTTGTTTCTTTCTTGGTACAATGCTTCATTAGTCTGTTAAGAGACACCCTCCTGACATGTCACGGAGTGTTGGATTTCTCATTAGTCCTTCCATGTTCTAAGTTCAGGTACCACTTTAACAAAAACTGCACAATCGTTCAGTGGTCTGGTGATAATCCTAACAGTCTGGCAGGTGATCATTATTTTTATTGTTTTTCATATCACTAATATCATAATTTATCTCAAAAATGCTTCGTCTAATGGTCTTTTTGTCACATTTTGCCTCCACTTTTTATTGTTTCTTCTTTCTAGATTCATATATGGGCACTAACTGTATATAAGGCTGCATTATATATTGCGGATTGATTGTAATTTATTCTTGAACTCATCTTCAGAATTTTTCTGCTAGTTCAGAAACCAGCTCTATAGATCACATGGATCGTCATGTTCTCTCTCTCACTCTCACTCTCACTCTCACTCTCACTCTCACCATCCCTACCTCCGTTTTATGTCCAAATTGACAAAGGCTCAATGCTTAATGTTGAAATACTAGATTTTGTGCTAAGAAATCAAGAATCCATATTTATATCAGACCTTGGTTTGTCTATTACATAAAACTTCTTGACAAGCACATTCTGCTTAATCCATTCTCAATCTGAGCAACAAAGTATCAATTATGTTCCGATCTGTTTTCTGATTTGAATTGGTTAACACTTGTTAAAGGTTTTATAGCATGTCTTTATCTTTATAATCAATTTAGTGCTTGTTTGGTTTCATTATAATCTCCTTATACATTAAAGTCAAATTCAAACATTAATTTTAACCACACATTCACAACTACTACCTACTTATTATCCAGGCATTTCATGGGACCTGTTAGTCTTCGTTATAATCACATCACAAATTTTCCCTAACAAGCACTTAGATGGTCTAGTATATTGTATCCACTTATTATGAAGCTCAACTTGTTTTGTTTATGAATTCTTTTCTTCGTGTGCTTGCAGGCAATATGGTAATTTAGTTGCATTTTAGCACAAGATAATAAGTTCTCACGAGTCACAATCTGTAGTTCCAATATCATGTCACTGCTTGGTTTCAGCCAGTGAACATTTTTACATGAATGCCCATATATTCATTTATCTCCCCTTATCTTGATACTAACATCAGCTTACTGTATTAATCTATTGATTGCACTCCCTAAACACTTTCCTAATTGAATCCTGACTGAGATCCATTTATATTATGCAGGGTTAACCCTCAACACTCCTGGGGATCTAGCCATCAGTCTTGGTACTAGTGACACTGTACGTTGGCTTTCTATGTCCACCTTAAGATTGTCTGACTTAGTTTACGATTTTAATATTAGAAAACTAATTACTCATGTTTTTACAACTTTAATGCACACCCCACCATTTTTTTCTCCTGACCCTTTTCAGGTTTTAACATTAAGTGCTTGTTTGAGATAGCTTTAAAAGTTGCTATAAAATTGAGGTCAAAGTCTGTTTAACAATTAATTTTAATCACCATTTAATGGGAGCCATAGTTTTTATCAACTTTTTTAAAAATCTACTAAAACTTTTATCGAAAGCTTTGTGAAACGACCCTTGAGAAAATTTCTAGAGCAAAGTTCCACTATAGTATGTAGCTCAATTAACTTCCAGGCTAAGAAGCACAAATATGGCTACATAATTCAAATACGATAAAATACGGGTATGTTGATGTGACTTTTTTTTTAAAAATTAGATACACGTACATGTGTTCTAAAATTCAACATAATTTCATTATGTTTAACAGATGAGCTCTGACTCTAGTTTAAAAGTGTTTTTCCTTCCCAAAAGTCTATATACGATTTTATTAGATAGTTTTTTAATAATTTATAATTACATATATTTAAAAATATTAAATATATAATAGAGTTTAACTATATTAATGTAAAATTTATTAGCACGATTTTATATGTTTTAAATCATTATCTATTTTCAATGATAAAATTTATGTAATAAAATTATACATAGTTATTATTTAATACTCTATTTTCCATAAAAAAATATATTTGTCAACTATTAACACGGTTTCACATTTATTGGAAGATTAAATAATTTTGTGTATTTTCAATAAAAAGTCTAATTGTGTATTATCAATAAATATTATAAATATTCAGTAACTTACTAAAATAATTACAAATATATATCCGATATGTATCGAAAATTTGAAAAATATAAAATAATTAAAAAACATATATTCGGTATGTATCAGAAGGTAGCGGAAAGTATCCATGCTTGGGTTAATGAGTTTACAAGTATCAGTACTTCTTAGCTTCTAGGCAAGAGCCAAACTTATGAAGTTAAGAGATAAATACCAATCTCTATTAGCTTTACTTTGGGGCATCTATATTTGCTTCACTCCTGTAATTGCACTCTATTTACAAATTTTTTTTCGACAGTCATTTAATCTCTTTCTTGGAACATTGTAACTTGAAATGGTGATTATTTGGGTGACTTTTGTGTATTTTCTCCAAGCATCACGAAGAGATAAAAATGTTGTACTGAGCCACAGAGAGAGAGATGGTAAAGGAACTGATAAAAATGCCAAAGACTACTAACGATAACTTTCTGTTTCTCTGATCTGCTATTTATCTTTTCTATGCTTAAATCTTACACATTTACCTAATTTCTTGAATTCTAGAGAGATATTTCAGTTGAACCTACCAAGTGCCTTACACTTTTTATTAGGTTTTTGGAATCACAACTGAACATAAACCATCCTTAGAAGGGCATGTCTTTCCTAATCCAGTTGATCCGAAAAGCTACATGGTTATGCTGTGCTATAAGAATGGGTCTCTGGCCCGTGAAGGTACTCTACAAAATCCAAGAAATAACTGTGTGGGTCCTGTAAAGCAATCTGAAATTCATTTTATTAGTTTTGTGACCACAACCTTGATAGATATACGTAACCAGTGTGCGGATAAATCTTGGGAGGTTTTCAATAAATTTTTGCAGGAAACCCAACCTCTAAATGGTTAGTGCAGAAGTTAATCATATTTATTTCTGATTTGGTTAAATTTGTTGTTTCCTAGATTGTTTTTAATGCTTTTTCCGTTATCAGATGGAAAATTAGGCTTTTATTACAAAGACCATGAAATTCTTCCTCCTCTTCCAGGTGAGCATACTATCAATTATGTTACTAAATTATCAGCAAGTATAATGCTTCCAATCAGGAATGCTAATTTCTCGTGTCTAATAACTTGCTGCAAGTTTTCTGCATAAGAATACAAAGCTTTCTTCTGTTTTATATGTTACCTTGTTATAAATCATGTGAAAAGCGAATAATGGACTAAAATCTCTATTATTTTTGGTGTACATCAAGTGAATAGAAAATATACAATCTAAAGTTTTCCTATTATTATAAATAATTGCAAGCGATTGACTTGTGAATCTTGCAGTCGGGTTCCATCGTTATGTTCTTGAGAATTTCAATCTAGAGTCTTTAGATGGAGTAAGAGAATATGAAGTCAAGGAATTTGACCCTCCTTCTGAGGTAACTTAACAGATCATTTAGAGATGTCAAAAGAAATTGATAGAAATCATATACCTGTATGTATATATATACACATGCATAACAAATTGGTTGTAGGTTCGGGCATTAGTTGAGGGCCAATTGCTTTCTATGCGAGCTCATGCTGAAAGATTTGGCATGCCTTCACCTCCAAAGCGGATCATTGCTACTGGTGGAGCATCAGCAAACAACTGCATTCTGAGCTCCATAGCTTCAATTTTCGGGTGCAATGTTTATACAGTTCAAAGGCCAGGCAAGCAATAGTGTTTCTTTTTGTTTATCGCCACTTTTAATTAGTCATCTGCATAAGACATCTTCTCTTCATGCTTGGCTAAGCTTAAAAGAAGTAAAAGTTACTAACTTTTTATCTCCAAACATATTTGGATAACGTATAAAGTTACTTTAAAAGTAACTCTTGCTTTCTTGTACAAGTACTTACTTCCAACTTTGACAAATAAAAATCTATATACTTCCCACTCCAACTCTTCCCTCTAGTGCTGTCACGAAGATTATACTTTTTGTACGAACAAATCAATTTCTTGCCTTTACAGACTCGGCTTCAATGGGGGCTGCATTAAGGGCAGCTCATGGTTGGTTGTGCAAAAAGAAGGGCAATTTCGTACCGATATCATGCATGTACATGGACAAATTGGAAAAGACATCTCTCAATTGCAAACTTGCTGCAACTGCTGGAGACCAAGAACTTGTGTCAAAGTATGCTTTATTGATGAAGAAAAGAGTAGAAATTGAGAACAGCCTCGTCCAAAAGCTTGGACGGTTGTGAGATTGAAATAGGGGTTGCAACAGTTCTCAAGCAAATGGATAAATAATTGCTTATACTGCATTTGGTTAATGGAGAGTCCAGTAAAGTTATATGAGGATTTTGTCCATTTTGTATTTATTTCTTTGAAATTTGATAAATATCTCTTTCATTTGTTAATAATGTGGTTTAAATAATGAGAAGTGCGTGGTATGGTTGCCAAGATAACTGTTGTTTCAAGATGATAAAACCCAGTGGGCGAGTTTTTCCTTCAATTAGAATCCTCTTCACTCGCCCCCACTTTCTTCCAATTAAATAATGAGAAGGGCGCTTTCATCTATATGGCTCTAATGTTCGGTATTAGGCCTGTCTTGTGGTCGAGAGATTGTATCAATGTTCAGACATTGACTGTTGATCTCTAAATCGAGATTAACAANCGCTTTCATCTATATGGCTCTAATGTTCGGTATTAGGCCTGTCTTGTGGTCGAGAGATTGTATCAATGTTCAGACATTGACTGTTGATCTCTAAATCGAGATTAACAAATTACATTCACCTAGTAAGGATTTTTGCTCCCTAACTCAGTGAAATCTACTAAAATAAGAGTTGAGAGGGAATTGGCAATTAAAAGGAGTGTGTATCTAAATTTTTCGATAATCTATTTACTTTTGAGTCCTTGACCATTTATAAATATCTGATAAAGTTTGGGAAGTAATTTAGTCATTTTATCTTGAGCGGCATTGGTAGTCATTGATTAGTTCATTTATAATCAATTTGTTGGATTTCTGGTTTTATTTACCATGCCATGTGTTCTTTACTCATTAGGGTGTGGTGTCACTTTAAAGAGGTTTTAACATTCAATGGTTTTGCTAATGTAGAATAGTGTGTGGAAATAGATGGTATTTTTGCTTATTCAGTGATTTGTGCTCTCACATGCCTTGTGCGCTAGCAGCTCATATTGAAGATCAAACTTATAGTTTCGTATCAGAAATGCTCTTGGATAGTGGCCTTGGTTCGCACATGATCTAATAACTTTTTAACTTAAAAACGTTCGCCAACATTTGTAGCACCAGAAAATTTTAGAATAAAAAGTTATTTGTTCTATATATTATATTTTATTATTTTGAAAGTTGAGCGATTAAAGTGAAGTATGTTTTAAATTCTTATGTTTTTAGGTCAAATATTTTGATTTTGATAGTGATGATAAATATATCAATATTGTAGTCGTTAGATAGCTCGTATTTAATAATGTATTTTAGCCTCGAGAAAAAGAATGATAAATATATCAATATTGTATTCGTTAGATAGCTCGTATTTAATAATGTATTTTAGACTCGAGAAAAAGTTAATTTGAAAAAGTTATCTCAAGATATTGTAGTTCTAAGAATGGATATCTTTGTAATTAATTAAGTCGGTTTAGGATTTAAAGTATATGTGGTAGGCATGTTTCACGCGTGAAAAAAATGGTTATCCTATTTGTAGAATGTTCAAGTACTAGCTTACAATCAAAGTACATGTGTTGTTTAATCCCAATCCCATATGAAGATTTCATCTATTAGTGTAGATAAAGTGAAATTGAAAATCTTGGCTATGATTGGGCAATAGTTTTAACAGTCAAAAGTCTGGAAGCCATGTCTCATTAGCCCTCTTTTTGATGAAAGATAATGACACATTACTATTAAAAGAAAAGACAAGTTTGATTGGTTATCTTAACACTCCATCATTATCTTATACATATACACGTATGAATGCATGTGATAATAACAATCTAAATAGGATTAAATCAAATAAATTCTGATTAAGTGAAGCTTATCTATTACTCTTGTCTCACCTGTATAAAGCACATGTACCTCCACACATACCTACAAAAATTTCAGAAAGTTTTCTTTATTTAAAGAAAAGAAAAGAAATAGTGTAGGCAGAAGATAAAATGATTTGGGATGTGACTTGGATTTTGTCATTCAACATTCATTTGAGGTAGGATACTATATGCAGTTGATCTGTCCTTGCAATATTATAATTTTTTTTTCGTAATTTATTTCATAAAATGCTAATTAACCTACGTGTCTTAATGAAATGAAATGTGAGATTAATCTCCTTCGAGTTTTCTCAATTGTTGACACATAAATGTGTTAGAGCATTCGATTGATCTCCGACTGCTGTTGATGAAATTGTGGTATGAAATGTCATAAATTTATGTTTAAAATTTTATTATATTTTTTAGGACGCATGTATCCTATTAGGTTTAAAATATTCATTTCCTCAAAATTTTAACTTTTCAGGTTAGATCGATTCAACATCGATGATGGTTGAATGGTGCGCAGGTTGCCAAGTAAAACATTTTCAAGGGAACCATTGGTAATTAGTTTCTTCTTTTTCGTTTAGAGATTTATTATTTCTTAGATTTCCAATTAACTCTTAAAGTTCCGTGATTTAATGTTTTTGGATTGATTTAATTCGATATTATGAAGTTTTAAATTTATTCAAGTTTAAATCTTCAATTAAATATTTTTGCTTTATGTATGGTTATGAAATGATATGAGTACCACCTCAAAATTTAAGTCAACTAAATTTGGGGCGTTACGGTTTGATATTAGAGCAAATGTTTTGTTTTCTTGTAGACTTTGTAGTTAAATTTTTTTTTACTATTCACGTGAATAGTGCACAGCACTGTTCATGCTATTTTGTTAAATAAATGATAGTAAGTAAATAATAGTTTTAAAAGTGACTTCAAATTATGA